>JAULBW010024513.1:0-84523 GCA_032358265.1 Vaucheria bursata
CACTTATTGAGAATGTGACTAGTATCAAATATAGAATGTTCTAAATAAGAACACCTGCAGCTACAAAAATAGAAGAGAAATCAACTTATAATATAAGTTAGTTCCTGACAGTAGGGTAACATTCACAATGAAATTAGCTATCTTATATTGATTCATGTTTATGAAGTAATAGATTACAAAAAAAGTGTTGTTATGATTTGTACAGATCTAACACTTCAAGTTACCCTCCTTCTGTTGTACTGCATCTTGAACCGGCTGGAAAAACAGGAGGCACCAACTCAATCACTTTCAGAATTTCTACTTATTACTGCTACTAGTTCCATTCCAGATTGTTACCTGTGACTTGTTGTATATTCCTTTCTATTGAATTCTGATCTACAATTCTTATTGACAACTCTATGGTTTCCACTTAAAAGTCCATCTTCACAATTTTGCATTTATTACCCATTAGAATACCATTTTCTACATGAAATATTCTAAATTTTGAGCTCAATTATGATAAACAGGGATTTAAATTAGTTACAAATGATTTTGCATATATCACTTGATACTTTGGTTGCATAGTTCTAAATATTTAATGCTTTTTGAATTTTTGTCACAGTAGATAGTCAAGCTGCAATTTTTCCTCTACAAATAAAATGATTTACATCACTATTACTCACATGATTTCCCAATATTGTTCAACAAATTCTGCAATCTTTCAGATTTTTTGAACATTTATAAATAATTTCCTATGACAATGTCTCCACAAATATTTTTGATTACTGCCAGTTCATGCAGTAGTATTTCTGTAACTAATTATTTGGCATACTTGATATTTCTCAAGATAAAACTTTGCTTTAAGCAATTGACTTTTTTCTTATTTCCTTGCATTGTGCTGCTTGGCAGTATTGCACTACTGTTTTAGAAAGAAGGTACCTAACTCATACCGCTCACTTATTATTACTCTGTAATACAGCATATTGGCGTTTCATAACTGCTTTGTATTATGAAACCTGTTGCCATCTTGCTTGCTCTACTCACTTTGCTGTTTCCTAGTTTTTAGCTTCACAATTTTACTATTCATTTTGTTAAGAGTTTTAGTTTATATTTTTGATTTGATTGATATTAAAAGTTATTTTTAGATTCTCATGGTTTCAGAAAATTTTGTATGCTAGCTAGACAATTTATTATGTCTATCAGTTGATGACTCAGATCCAGTGTAAAATCCTACTTGGCAACTTTACAATAGGCTAGAAGTTTTTGTAAACATTGATGTTCATGATGTAGCAACTGCTTACATCAACTTCTGAAACCATATGAGAGGATCAATAGCTAGAATAGTATCACTATATCTACAAATATCTCAGTCAAAAAGAACTATGTTGAAATGGGCAAGTAGAAGTAAATAATCTCTCTTTCAATAATAGTTTGCTCTACTTTGTGACCAAAATCATCAAAAACAAGAGTTATATTATTGATACATATCTCTACATACATATTTTAATGCAAGAGATAACTTCTTGAGTGAATGCTACTGTAGTTTAAAGAAACAGTCAATTGAAACAGTCATGTAAACATACAAATAAATGCCAGCAACTGGATAACTCCAGTGCAAAGTATAATTCTTCATATGCAATATGCAGTTAGAGGAAAAAATACACAAATACTAAAATCTTGACATATTATAATTGACTGCTAAAATGACTTTTGGTGACAAATAAAAAATGAAGTACTTGACAATATACTTGACAATATACTGAAACTCATTTAATGTGCTCATAGAACAGATTTGACATTCAAATAGTTTCTATCCAGACAAACATTTTTTGACTGCATTTTGGTCTAGAATGCTCATAAAGAATCATAGGATGTAGTTTAATTTAAAAATATAGTAAACAACCAGTAAAGGTTTAAAATTAATTTCATTGAACTGAAATTTTCAGTTGTGTTTTTTTACTCGGTTTGGTATTAGCTGATAAACTCTCCATAGTATGTTTCTCATATTATGTTGTATTCTATATCATTCTAAATTTTCTCAAAATGTGAGACATACTTTTATAAAAATGACATTTTCAATTTTACTACCTATGCCATACCAATTTTAACTAGATTTTTAGAGTTAACGCAGATGAAACAAGAATTTATAAAATGATGTATTAAATGCAGTTTCTTGATAAAAATCAATGTAATCATAGATAAAGATGTAAGGATATTGAGTTATGGCAGTCAGAGCATAAGTTTTAAAATATTGTACTCAATATAATTTCTGCAAAGATCTGGTAGCATTCTGATATACTTTTTGTCTTATAAATTTTGAAAAGAAATTTATAAACTTGTCAGCTACCTTTTCATGACAATAATGATAGCAATAATACAACCTTCAAACAGAACAATTTTTTTGCTATTTAAAAGTTTTTGCTGTAAAATCTTACTTGGGACTAAATGAAAGATTTAAGTTCAGTTTTGTATTCCTATTTTTTTAAACAAATGTCTGCATGCTGCTTAATTCTTTAAATATATATTTCATGCTTCAAACCTTCTCCTGATGTGTTAAAGCTAACTAATTCTGTTAATGCATAAACCAAGCATGAGCAAAACAAGGAGTACAAAAAAATTCCACAAATAATGCAATTATATTAGACTTGTCATATGTGTTGATGAAAATGAATATCATCAACACCTTACAACTTATTTTACGTGCATACAAGACAAATCAGATCAAACCATAAATATGACTCCCTGAAGGAACTGTACATGAACTGACATTATAAGATATAGATGAATCATGATTCTAAGACAAATCATATTGCAAAAACATATTAGATCCTGGCATGATTGCTTTAAATATTTGTCAGGATCTAATATGTTGCCGTGCGATTCGCTATTGAACCGTGATTATTTGTCATAAAATGTTGATTCGTGTACGATTCTTCAAAGAATTGTGCTCATTATATCTTTTGTGATGTGTTGCGAGATTCATTCTTGGCAACACATGAAGTAGATTCTAATACACTAAATTAAGCGTGTATCTTTCTTGTGTTTTTGGTTTATCTTATGTTATTGATTATATACGTGAAATTTGGAAATTAGATCCTTACAATATTATATTCTGTTATTTTTTCATTAAATTGTATTATGCTCACATTTGAAGTTGGAAGTGGAAATGCACGGCAATCAACATCCAATTCAGAATTACAAAGTGTCAAAAATCCAGAGACTATAATTCATGTTAGTAGTAGCACATCCAGAAACCACATGACTCTGCTGAAGTGCACACACTTTCCGAATGTATGAATCAATTCCTCCTTGACAAAGTTGATGTAAGAATTAAAGAAAATTGGTCCAGTTGTAATAAAATATTATACATGAAATATTTGCTCATGACCACACTTCCATTTGCTCGTGTATGCCATTACCCTTTTTGTGTGTTTATAAAATGACTTCTGTATCTTTCATACTTTACTGCACATTTTATTCCATTTCGTAAGGTCTTGGTACGCATAATGGCATTTTAACATGGTTAAATTAGTCCACTATTCTTTTTGTTGGGCCAGTAGATATCGAACCCTTTGGGATTTTCCCTCAAGCGAATCATATGTGATATAATTGATTTCAAGCGCGATAAGGTATTTTGATCCTAAACTCTTCAAGAAAGATCGCTTATCAGAGGAAGATTCCAAAAATCCAGAGATTAAAATAAGTATAGAAAGAGCATTATTTAAGTAGTCGATAATGGTTCCAGGAATCAGGAGCGCGTCCCAATCTTCTTCCGATGAAGAAGAATTTATCGTTGTTAATGCCGAGCATAAGGCTAATTTCACCATTCCGCAAATATTTAATAGTAATCAAAATGAGCTAGGTTCCAGAGTTAAAACAATCGATGCCTCATCACAAACAGAAGAGAATGAGCTACTGTATCCACCTTTGTTGCTTAATCGTTCGTTGCTTATCATGATTTGGACACCACTGTTCAGATTGTGGCTAACTCAGGATATGTTTCGTCCTTCGATCTTTGCTGCTCGCATTTTGTTCGCTGGAAGGAAGCTTGTAAAAAAATCTACCAAGAAATCAATATCTATTTCTACCACTGTTGTGGCTGTATTCATAGTCGTTTTTTTTGTACTTACTTTACGCACTGTGTCGTCATTTAATTCCGAGTTGCCTATCACAATAAATGATATTGGAACTGGCCAACTTGTTTCCGTTCTCCTCAACCCACGGCAGAAAATCTCATCTGTAAAATCTATCTTGCTCAAAGATCCCCAGATCATTCCTATAGCAGAACAAAGTGATGTTCGCTTATACTTTGATGGCGATATGCTTGATGATTCTCAGACAATTAAATCTTACCACATTAAGTCTGGTGATTGCATTGACGCTGAATTCTCATCAAAGATAAACATTGAAATGAGCTCGAGTGGAGATACAATGTCGCTATCCGCTTGGCCAAGCGACACAGTAAAAAGCATAAAAGACATGCTGCATGATCGAATTTCTGCTCAAATAGGTGTACCGACAGATGGCAACAGTGCTGAATCTCTTGTATCTTCATTCGATATGGATATTTGGTTGAATAATGCCCGCCTGAAGGATTCAGAAAGAATTTCAAAGTATATGAATCATTTGAAAAATGGAGGATCCCTTTTTTACGGCTCGAAAAAAGCAGCATCCATGTTGAACTTTTTCACCGTTTTTTTCACTGCAGCATTTTGGGCAGGGTATGCAATGATTATTGCCATCCCTTATTCTTTGTTGTAGAAATATGTATGAATGTGAATTTTTGAATGGCAAGGAAGTTGAAAATAGCACCAGTATTAATATTCGTCGAATAAGGAAACTGGGCCTTTTTTGTAGTCAGTATATAGTTGGCACAATATGTATGAAGTTTATTCTCTATTTTTTATTTCTCTTCATTGTCGAAAATTTCAACTTGAACATTAAATTAAAAAAACTGATTTTTCGAGAAATGCCAAACAAAGATTTAAAAATGTCATGTCCTTATAATGAAGTAAAACAAGCTTGAAAATTGCTGCATAATTATCCCAGTGCGTTCATGAAAGTTACAATGTTCGAGTGTCCACAACTTAATGAACCCTTCCCCTGTACATGTAGCGCGAGTAATGTTTTGAATGCACTGAATCAATGTATAGACATTAAATTAAGCGATTCATTAAATCTAATTTTAATCTGAACATTAGTTTCGGTATGACCGGCTTAATTATAGCACCTTTATGTTGATTTAAACTATTATCAGTTTCAAATTTCACTAACACTATGACATCCCATTATCTAAAAAAGAAAAATATTTCTTTTTAATGCAAAGAAACTTCATGCTGCAAAGGTCTAAAAGTACACAAATACTTCTAGAATAGTAATATGATATATTTGGCAATTGCAGACTATCTCTATTTACTTAAATTTGCTGCAGGTGTAAAAATATTGTACAGTTCAGGCTTAAATTGCGAGTAAAATAAAGTTTCAGCTTTGTTTACTTGAATTATTATTGAATACATCTGCCCTGTGGAAATGTGCTTCGTTTACTTTTTCATCAAATTTACAAGTTTTCGTGTTGTTTAGGATTGCAAATCTTTTTTCTACCAAATGAGCTCAATGAAAATGAGCAAAACAGCGCAGCAATATTCAATGGAAGAATTTACTTTTTATGCCATGACTAACATAAGATGGCTACAACTAACCAGTGGAATATACATAGAATTGTAGTCCATCTGATTTAGTTATGTTTATTGCCTTGAATACTTGTTAAGCTACTGACTTCCATAATGGTGCACAAAACCAAGTCATCTCAAATGCAATTTCATTTAACAAAGTAACTTTTGAAACATGTTGTAGAGCAATAATTCTTCCTTTAGCTAGCTCAGACAAATGGCATACTCGAATATCTGATGTGATACAAATTTTTAGTGGTAATTCTAAAAGATCTTGTCATATACGGTTTTCCACTACATTGACCTAGAATATGAGGTAAATATCATGTCTAGAATATGTATTGCTTATTCTAAATGTACAGACAAAATTATCATGGCAAATTGCTCAACACTTATTCAAACAACTTAGGCTGACTTTGTTCTGCTTAAAAAAATCTCAAGGTGCAACTATAATTTTTTTGTATTTTTTATGTGGTGATTTGAATTTCATTCATGCTAGTTTTAAAAATGTTCTAAAATAAATAATGATGAATTATACTGAAACTATAAGAGATAATAGATATACTTTTTCAAAATTTGTCTATTTTATATGACAAATCAAATTTATTGGAATAGTAATTTGTACAGAACTTCTTTCGTTTATTTGATATATAGATAAATACGAAAATTTGCAATTTTATCTACAGCATATGTAACCTAAAAATAAAAAAATTAATTGTAATATGATACGCTAACTAACAAGATATAAAAAAGAGATAAATATGCTAACATTCTATTATTGAAAAATTTAGACTTAAAATAAAGAAGTACTTTTATATGTACACGCATCGCACTTATGCAGGCTAAATTAGTCATTCACATTTGACGAAATTGTTCCATTTCCAAGGTTCTTAAATTCTACTGGCAGAGACGGCATCGTAAACTTGAGTTTATATTCATGGCAGAGCTCGGACAAGCGAAAAGTCATATTATGCAAATTTCGAGACCTACGTTAGAAAATACTAGTTATGCATATATGCATCAATATTTCAAGCATGAATATTTATGAAAAGGAAACCTAAAAGGCCAGAACCGAAAAATTTAAAATTCCATCAAGCTCAATATTGCATAGATTCCTTCAAATAGAGTCATTAACCTGACTATTTGAAATGGCGCCCATGGAACTTTAAGGTTGTATACTAGAGGTCAAGTTAAAGCTAGAAGGAATTTTAAATTTGATATGCTTTATAATCGGAGAAAGATGGTATTTTAGATGACTACAACTTGAGCTTTAACTATCATTACATAACAAAAGCATTGTGGAACATTTTCCACGCATGCTCAAACTCATTTTTAATCCATATTACACCGAATTCAAGTACTGGAGTTCTAATTCAGGATCTCTAGGACTTACAATTAATTCTCAAATATGCTGAAATTGACCATGCCATAGTAGAAATTGTTGCTCTATATTTTAAAATGTATTCATATTTTTCGATGAAATTCAATGATTTGGAAAATTGCAAGTATAAAATTTATTGACTTGTTCCAAATTGTTACACCTATCAATTTATGCATTCAAAATTACAAAAAAGCTGCAATTGGTAGAGTTGATTCTTTTCTATAGCACACATAACCACTGGCTAAGATTCCAGCAACTGTTTACGTAGTATTTTTAACATAAAAATACTAAAAAAAGCTGGAAAAGAGGTAATTTGAAATTAATAAAGTCTGTAATATTCTAGCCTACTTGTTTTTTTTCTCAATTTTACACGAATGACAAATTCGAAATGGGTTAAAATTATTAGAAATTCACTTTTTTGAATTCATTCAAATTTCAAAGACCATTCTTTTAAAACTCTTTACACTCAAAAAGATAGTCAAGCCAATTACTAAAAAACTCTTTATATTCAGCCAGAAAAATTTCTTGGTCGCAAAAAAAAATTAATTTAAAATCTGGTTTTTGAAGCGCAACTTTTTAAAAATACGCATGTATTATTCGTTAATTTTTGAGATATTAGTAAAATGATATTATTTAAGCCAGAAAAGTTACATATGACCATTCCATCAAATACAAAATGAAAAATGACAAAAAACATTGGCACTTTAATTCATGCTATTTGGAACAGTTTCTAATGTGAAAAGCCAAAGGGCATCGATATAAAATCACAATATTTGTTCAAAACAAAAAATATTCTACCTTTATCTCACTGGTTTTTCTGGGCTCATGTTAATGGGAACAAATAATCGAATATATGTACATGCAAAATTTTTTGAAAAATCTATAATAAATGTATTTAAAGAGGCAAAATAGGATAAAATTGATCATGATAAATTTTATGGACTATTTGCATACATATATATTTATTTGCTTACTTAATGTAATGATCTTGAAAACTGCTCTTTTGAGAGTAGCAAAAAATCAAATCCATGTTTGAGCAACCTGAAATTGAGTATTTGTATTTAATCTTAATTTTTAAAATGTATAAGATTTAATATAGATATTTTTCCGTGTATATATGAATCGATAGGAAATGTGCATAAACCAACATGCAGTATGCTTGTATATGTGCCTATGAGTTTATTTAAGTACCGATATGTACCAACATTGTATGTATGTATGTATGCAGAACTCACTTAATATACCCTTACAAATATAGTCGACAGAATCTGGATTACATCCATATAGAGGACCAGTCACAGATGTAGCGTAGTCTTTCATTTCCGACTTGATTTTTTCCAATGTTTCCTGACATTTAAAATACATGACTCAATCAATAGGAAAGCAAAAACTATAGCGGTTTTGATACATTCTTTACTTCATTTATCTATGCAAGAAATCAATTGAAAAAAACTCAATATTTATAGTATATTTCCCACATTTAAAATGCATGAATATATGATGATTCTTAAATAATACCATTGCACTTCAAATTCATTTGAAAGAAGCATCTAATTTTGATTCACTCTTGCCATCATAATAGAATATTGAACATAGAATTATGATGAATTCAAATTTTAACTACTGGAAGAATACAATATATACATAGAAGTGCAACTTTTTGAATCAAGTCAGACTTAGTGGACGATGTTTTAAGCACAAAATTTTTCATATGTATACGTAAGTCTTGTTGATTTAAATAATGTAACCTTTGGTGTACAAAGGGAAACATGAAGAGGTATAGCAGTAGAACCACTTCCGCTTCTTTTCTGGTTTCGAATTTCACGCTTTGCTAGCTGCTGATTAGGCATAATTGCATACTGCTCATCCAATCGTTTGAAGACAGTTGTAAGCATGTTTATCCTCTAAAAAGCAATACAGTTTGATGTCAAACATTGAAAATAAAAAGTTTATTTGTTAAACAAAATTTGATTTGAATCATTTAAAAAAAGGGAAGTACATTTTCATAATAACAAATTCATTAATGTACATAAAAAGTATACAAACTATTTAATGGATACAAATGCAGCTTATGTTTACAGAAAAAAAATGATAAAGTTTAGTTGAGGTTGCAACCCAGCATACTATGATAAAAAATGCACCAGAAAAGATCCAGCTGCCTACAAACTATTTGCTCAGCCCTATTTGCAGCATCTCCCTAGCTGCACTTCAGTTTTTGTATATCAAACTTGTTGTATGCTACTTTTCTCATAATCATTTAGTAAAATGTATAAATTCTTCAAAAATCAGCTTAACTGTTAAACCAAAACTACTTTACGCCGCCACATCATCAGTACCCCTTGGATTGTATGCTTGATTTTTGGTCAAAATTTAGTTTACCTCCAATATAACATATATGCATATCCACAATTACCTGGACCACATAATTTGCCTCTACATTTAGCTCATCTCTAATATATACACGATCACCAACATCATAAGCTCTTGTAACAAAAATGAATATACAGCTCTGCAAAATTCAAAATATGCACCATTTATACTACATCTAATTATGAAATTTACAGGTATTACTTATATGTATATATATGTATTGATATAATGTATGTTAGCAAGCTACAGAGAGCACATACATTTAGAAGTAAGCATGCGCATATACATACTTTGTTCATCTAAAATTTGATGTTATATAATTTAGAGTTAGAATATAGAAAGAGACAGGGATACTGTACATTGAAGTACACAATTATACTTCAATATAGAGTTCTTTTATTTTCTAAGTGCTTATTCAAATAATGACTAGTATATCGGACTTTATATCATTCTAGTCACCATGTATAAGAAATGTAACTAGACAAAGTTAGTAATATCTTGACAGTTATAAACGTTATATTATATGTTAATTAACATTAGCTATGTACACTTCAGATTGAATATACAAATTTTATACTCATATGTACACATCAGAAAATATGGATTTATCTGTATGTATCAATAAGCAAATAAAAGTTCAAATAAACTAATATATGTATACACCAATATGTATACGTGTACATTTTTTGTTTATACAATAAAATTTAGATGTAACAAATTTGTTAGGATAACCAAGTTAATTCCTATATTCAAAATTTGCTACGTCCAAATATCTAACATAAACTAGAAACGATTGGAGCTCTTTCATTTATTCGTTGTATGTGATAATTTTCAAAGTAAATTCATTGTATGCAAACTTTAAATTTTATGCATGTACAAGTATGCACATATCAATGTGCATGTTAAAGTAAATAGACATATATATATACCAGTATCACTATACGTAAAAATTTTCTAATTAAAACAGAATTCTACCTCAAAAAGATTTGTGGCTGATGAACCAAATAGAAATCCAAAACCAACAAGAAGCGATGCCCATGTCACCCCAAGATTAAATACATTATAGCGAAATATTTTCAGACATGCAAACAATCCCACAAATGTCCAACATAAGCTGATAATAAATCCCAGCTAAAAAACATTTGTAAAAATAATATATACGTTGTAAGATTCAAAAAGTCAATATATTTAACTGCTCAAAATTATTCCAAAAATGCATTAAGTACAAATTTTGACAATATTTATTGGACTACTGGTGACTTTTCATATCCCATAGCTCCTTCACAGTAAAGAAAAATACATCACGTTACAGAAATGTATCACTATATTTTTTTTCAAACTCATAAATATATATTAAATCTATTTCAGAATTAAAACCATGCAATTGTCATATTGATTTTTTAGAGGAAAAAAATTATGCAAATTCGAACTGCATGAAACATATGTACCTTCCAGCACAAGTTTTTTCCACTATAACTGAACAGATTGTACCTATCTATTCTTCTATTTGAATCAAACCCAAGTTAATAAGCACAGATTTAAATCGGCAATGGATTAGGAATGGATTATTACTGTAAACATTGAATATAACAAATCTGTCCAGAACACCGAATTAATTCATTATGTTTCAAATCTATCGTTCAACTTGGCACAATGTAATTTCTTTCAAATTCATTGTAAGTGAAAATCTATTACAAGAAAGTTTATTTTATCCAAAATTTACTATAATCCAACCATGATCATGCAATACTCTATTTTTCAAACCGACTACTAATGCTGAATGTATCACAGAGTACCACACATTTTAAAAAATCTCTCAGCTTTCATTAAATTTAGCACAACTGGCATAATAGTCATTTTGTGCAATAATCTGGGACATAGGAGACTATGAATGCTTAGAAAATAATATATATGTATATTAGATGTAAAAACTCAAATTGTCTAAAATCAGATAAAACAAAGAATAAATAATTGCGAGTAAACTTTTCAATGTTTTTCACACTTATTTAGGTTATTGATAATCTCATACTAAACTATAGACCTTAAAATGGCATTGGGGGAGAGAAAGCCAATCCAGCAGAAATGTTTGCACAATGATTCATATATGGTAAATGAATCAATTGTAATACAAATAGAGTTAGCTGTAAAATACTGTTATTAACACTAATTTATATGCACGTATTGCATTCTGAACTACCGATTTAATGTTATAAATTTATCTTGATATAGAGAGTGTAGTAATAAAGTGCCTAAACTAAAATTTATTCAAACAAATCTCCAATTGGCTGCTATCTTTGTGGATTCAAATACTTTGTTAGTCCACCTAGAATATTTTACCAGAAAATTCTGCAAATTCGTATTATTACAAAATAATAAATTCAAGGTAAGTTTAGACAAAAATGAGCATTTTTGCACAAATGACAAGGCATTAGAACCCATTACTTTGAAGAACTTGGGTGAGGATTAAAGATACAAAAAGATGCATTCTTTTTCATACTACTTGACCATATATTTCATTAAATAAATTTTTCTTGATATAAGATTAAATAAAAAATTGAAACCCTTGGTTGTTACTAGCATGCTAGAAATTATACCATGTGCATATGTGAATGTGTATGTATGTACCTTTATGATGATAACTTCATAGTCTTTCAGAGTTAGAGCTAAACTTTTTTTTTGTTGGTACAGTTTTATCCTGTGAAAGAGTAACGCGTATTTTAAGCAGCATGGATGGATATATATATATATGTGCACAGATGAATTTACACATAAAAAATCTATTTCTGATACACATGCCTATGTACAGAATCATTGATACATATATGCATATACGTTTAATATAATGTCTATAGAAACATACTGTAACATAGGTTTTTACATACTGATAAAAATATGCATGCATGAAAAATATGCTCACCTACAAATACATGTATCAATAGTTCAAATATTCATTCATTCATAAAAAATAAAAACTTTATATATGTGCATATAATACATGGAATTCTGAAATATTTTTCTTGTAATTTCTCCATCAGGACACTCCTCCCCTCCCAAGAGGGCAATTGTTTTCACTGCTAACGGCTTAATCATCACAGATCTCAACATCCATAACTTCAATTTTTTGGACTCCATATCACTGCATAATTAAATAGAAAGACTCATTCATCAATGGCACTTCATTGAACTTAAATGTTATATATTTATTGATTTGTGCTTTGAATTTGAATTTATGTATGCATGCATATAAATATGGATATGCATCTATGCAAGCACGTATGTGCACCCACCTCAAAACTTCAGCCCCCGCTGTGGCCAATTTAGCATCAGAAGTAACATCTTCAGGAACTCTTACGCCCACATGCTCCGATTCGTTCTCAATTAATGAGCGGTTATCAGCATTTCTTTTTTGCATCTAACGAATCGAAAGAGACATTGCAATTTCAATTTTAAATTGAATTTTATTAAAGAATACATAACATTAAAATCCAATAAAATGTATAAATATATTTTGAAACTTTAAAACAATGAAGGGAAAAAGGTAAATAGATTACTCCAATAGGTTGCAACTGCACCAATTATATTTGAGATTCCACAAAGACTTTTCAACATAAACCTAAAACTCTTCTCACCACAAAAATGCAATTACCTACCTTAATTGTAGAAGTTATGTTCCAAACTAAAGTTCGTGCTAAAATGTAAGTTTTCATTTACAAAGATATGTATTTGCAACTTTCATATCTTATTTTGTGCGGTTATAACAATCCCTGGTCACTTGACAGGATGAAAATGCAATGGCACTGTAAAGACTTACCATCTTGTTATGATGAGCAGCTTCTAAGTCTGAAAGCATTGCCGAATCTTTTCCGTCAGTATCATCAAACGCATCGTTTATCTCATCTGCTCGATTCTAAAAATATAGCAGTAACAGCATGTACATATGCATACTCAGAAATTAAAATTTATTCATTGCAGTTGCAATATATATTTACAAAAAAGTTGAACATAAAATTGTCAGAACCCCCGAATCAATTCATCTTAGCCAAAACTGGTTACATCTGGAAATCCGAAGCTGAATTTGGACACAACATGACTTTTTTGTTTTGTTCTACATAAAAACTTATAAGCTATTTGTTGTACCTGAAAATAGCTGTATACCATAATATTGTAAAGATACAGAGCCAGAAAAAAACTTCAACACTAAATATAGAACTATTTTTTTACAATATTTTCTTCTATAAAAAGAGAGGATTTAACTCTAAGAGTGCTATTTTTGCTTTAAAAAGGGACATTCTAAACAAAAAAGAAAGAAAAAAGAACTACATTAACTATATTTTACTTTTAAGAAGGTTTTCATTAAAAAAAACAAAATTACTACTTTTATATTATTTTTTACTAAAAAAGGTTCTAGAAAAAGTTTTTTGACTCTAAAAAAAATGAAACTATTTTTTGACCTTTTTTTCCATTTCAAAAAGCATCAAATTCTTAGTGCTTCCTTGCTGTTGGCTAGCAATACTGGACCTCTTATTGCCCCCATGAGTAGCCGTGCTTCGATTATCGAAGCCATGCTTACTCAAACCTTTAGACAATTTACTCGAAAAAATTGATGCCAATTCTTGTTTTGGTGAAACTTTTGAACCTTTGCCTAAGAAAGTCTCCAGAGTGAAATTTGAACCCGTGCGTTTCAGTTCTCGATGAGTCTCGTTTTCCTATTTGAGATTGAACCGATAACCAAAAGTTTTTCTGCAGTATTGTAGTGATATTTTTAAATTAAAGTACACTGCTACACTTCAAAAGAGAATTGTTCAAAAAAATATCTGCAGCCCTGGCAGAAAATCTGGCACTTAGAAACAAACTAAAACACTAAAAAATACGAAATGCTGAAATGCACTTATTTTCAATCTAAACTGATTTTTTTATGGAAGTTGGAAAATATTTCTTAAAACTACAAAATTTTCACTACATTGACAATATCTGCATACTAAAAATCTTCAATTTGAACACCTGAAGTTTCATACATGGGCAATATAGTAACTGATGAATGAAGTATATTTTAGTATTCAATGGTAGCCTTCCGAAGCTGCATATTCTAATTATATCTGGTACATTGGATAATATACTATGCTACTATGCTTCAAAAAAGATAAATATACTACAAAAGATAGGCAAGCAATGACTTTACAAAAATATAGAACAATAAAATAGAAAATAAATATTACAATAATGAAAGGACTAGTTATACGTTAACAACCAAATTTATTTCTTCTACAATGCAACAAAAATTTTTCTTTATTAACTAGTCAAAAGTGGTTCGACAAATTGATTATTGATATAAAATCTCCTTTTAACTGCAGTCATGAAATTTAGTATTTTTCTGAATTAAATGCCTAGAAAAGGAAAATTTTTTGTATTGCAATTTTATAACTTACACGTACTGGGGCTATTATATTTACTACAATTAACAATACCTGTCAAACGTCAACGTAGAATATGCAACTAAGGTATTAAAAAAAACTAAAATTTTTCAGATCGATTCATGCATCACTGATGAAAGAGGATTTAAAGGGCAAACGATTTGTTACATCCAAAGTTTACTGTATGGACCACTGTAGCACTCATACCTTGATAACTCCCAAAACGACTTTAGCTGCAGAACTTCGTCTTAAAGGTTTTTCTTCTTTTTGATTATTTCCTAATAGTTCTAAATCCTTTATTTCTGCAGAAGTGTCTGTAGGAAATGTAGATAACGAGGGTATTCGGCACGGCTTTTCTTCAATCTCATTGGCCAAAACTTCGGATTCGCCAACCTATCAAATCCAGCATATTGTAAATGAATCAACAATTAAAGGTAGATAAATAAAAACATATTTTTATTGGCTGTATTCTTTACTTATAATTATTTGTATTGATTGAAAAAATCTATTATATTTGAATGACATGCAAAGCTCAATGACAGAAATTCGTACATTCAATTAATAGAAAATCTGATGAAAGCATTGCAAGTGTAGTTCTACACTTTTCAAAGTGCAAAAATTGAATCGTTCAATTCGAATTAAGGGCTGTTCATTCAAAAATATAAGTTTTCATTATTTTTTTAGACCATTGATGTCAAAACTTGCAAATTAATACGACAGAATAATTAAATGATATTGTTGAAATTTGACCTTTAGAATATAGTTCAAATTCAGAATCTTTGAAATTTAATTGATTAAAATAACAGGCAGTTTGACCTATCATTTTCTACCAAAAATGAAATAAAGAATGATTTTGCATTACGCATTATGACTTAATCTGTGTCTGCAAAAACATATAAATATGCATATAGTAGATAATTAGATAAACAACGTACCAGACGATCGAACAAAAGATCCGAAAAAATTTTGGTTGATCTGAAAAAATGGTAGATATTGATATAATACAAAAATTTTAGAATGCATACTATGGAATGCATACCTTGAAAATTGAGGAAACTTGTTAAGTTTATGCAATCATACAACCTTAAATTGAATCCAATATAGACATATATATATATATATTCATAATACATATTAAGTATAAGCAAATATTTCTGTAGCATACATATAAAAATATATACCAATAAATAAATAAAAACTAAAATTTACGTATAAATGAAAAAAAATCAGATAAAAATGATGCAAAAGATGAAATCAAGTGCAATTTACAAAAAGTAATCCTATTCTTATCATAATATCGAATGTATCACACATATACTTTAATACTCTAAAATTAAGCAAAGGTTTAAATCCATAAATAAATGTACAAATGACATACTTTTTTGAATCCATAGTTGCCGCTCTTTGTTTATTCGAAATAAGAGAATGATTTAGTTCAGACTGTGGAATAAAACTAAGAGCCTTTCCAATTGCATACATGCTCATTTGATGCCATTTTCCCTAATACAAATTTTTAAATTCATTTTCATATGTAATTTAAGTAAATAATTATATGCCAACCTTAATATTGTTTGGAACCTTATTCTATAGCTGCATATTCAAATGATGGTTTGTAAATATTTGAATAAATAAATTCAAGTTATTAATTAGGCATAAGCTGTCTTAAATTGATTGTGTAATACGATTATAAAAGGGTTTTAAAAATGAAACGAAGCACTTATGATGAATAAACAAAAGAGACATGTTGTGCCAAGTTCAGTTCCAGAATTTTGGTTATAATGAATTTCGGATAAAACAAATAAATCTAGTAGCCCTGAAAGCTTTGTTATATCAAAAGCTAACTTTACATATTCTTACTTCCTAGTTTTCAAAATCGTAAAGACTCGCATTGACAAATATTCAATCCCAAAGTTTTCTAATTTTTTCAAATATGAATTCCAGTACTAATTAGGTAAATTTAGAGGGGGGGGCAAGTAGAGCTCAAATTCAGAAATCAATGAATCAATCTTTTAGAAAATTGACTTTAAAAAAATTGTAAGTTATGCCTTCTACGCACTATGAAAAGAGCAGCTTCAATTGAATTCATGGATCAGTACTTCATGAATTTGTATCTTGAGGATATTGTCCCTTAGCATTTTGGGGGGCAATTAAGTGTATTCGTCTAAAATTGAGTAAACATGTATTTGAACATGAATATTCGAGCTTGCCTCGTTTTTTGAAAATTGCAAAACTACTTGTTGATCACTATTGTTTCTAGTGTATCCTAGCGCATAGTCTGTTAATATGAGTATAACATGTTGGGCAAATATATTTGCTTGTAGTCGCTCCATATACGGCTGCCACATATATCTATCAAAGAACAATTTTGAAATATACATATGTATATATATAAATCCTTATAGATGTATGCATACAACTACACACCTATAAGGTGCACTTCGGATGTAACAAATTTATATGGACCACAGAATACTTTCATTATTCAAAAATCTAAACCTGAACTTAGATATGATTTGACTTTTTTGTTTATCCGATTTAAGCAAAAATTTAAAGAAAAAAATTTTGTTGCACTCAGAGTTTACTGCATCCAACTTATGAACCTATGCATATATATTTGTATAATAGGAGGAATTCTGAGATTTGGGTTGCAGAAGGGGAAGGATTTAAGGTAAGGGTTTAGGTTTAATTAATTATCCTAACTGATCTATTACGATTAGGGCTATTTCACAACGTGACCATGGGTGGAATTCGATCCGACAATCGTTTAATATCTAGACTAGTGCTCTGAGCTTTTTTGAACCAAAAATGCACAGCACATCAACAAATTAAGCAATAATAATAATGTTGAATATAAAGGCTAGAGGTATAACGGATGCACAGACTGCACAATATGCTTGCATGGTGAGTAATTTCATAATAAGCATTACATTAATTCCTGCTGTTCAAAATTAAAACTTCTTGCATATACCTGAAATTCCTTAATTACAAAGTAAACCATCCAATTCATCTCTTATATATATATATGCATAAAAACTGATGACTATCAAGAAAAGCATTAAAATTTATAGATATGTATATATGCTTATGAACATATTTGATTTTCAGATAAATTGAAAAGAAGAAAAATAAGAACTTCAAGATTTTTATAGTATTATATTAATTGAGTATTTATTTCATAAAATATGAAATTATATATTAGGATTGTAAATTTTTTTATACTTCTGTAGGCCACTAATTGTATACAAATTTGTATGATCTGAAACATAAAGATTTTTAAAATTTTACGATCGTAAATATTATCTGTAAGTTTGTTTTTGAAGAAATGTAAGAATTATATATGAATATTTCATAACATAAATAGTCAGTTTCAATTTCTTCACCTGTTGGCCAGCTCAAGCAGAGAAATGCTATTCAAAAGGTAAATTATTTTATAAGCTACAAAACACCCTAGAATTTGAATCAGCCTCTCAGAAAGTTTCTGAAAAGATAGAATAGAAAACATATTATAAATGCAGTACACATCGGATATAGCAAATCTGTCAGAGCCATCAGACTCATTCATTATAACTAAAAAACTGAAGCTGAACTTGACATAATTCATTTTCAACTTTTCACATTTGTATGTTAGATCCAAATTTAATCTTTAACATTTTCGTTTATTCACGATACAAGAGAAAATTCTCTGATAGAAAATTTGTCATATCCAAAGCTGTATATAATAATGCAGTTCACAACACATATAATAATTGTCAAAATATAGTTTTTTAAGTCTAAAACGTCATAATGAATCATGTAATAGTGAATGCATTTTCAAATTGCTCTCATTTAGGCACGCATATTTGTGAAGTATAATACTACGCATATTTCATGATGTCATACTGCTACAATACATATAATTGCTGATATCAACTATGTGCATCATAGCAGCCTGTTATGCATTGTATTTTTTATCCATGTACAATACATATATATGCTATCACTTAATCTGCACGCAAAATGAACAAAATTCTTATAAGATCAAATATGTACAAAAAGTAAATAAACTCAAATCAACGAACCTAAAAATGTGCTTTACATTTGATGCCAGTAATAGAAATTATGTATTTAAAGACAGATGCATACATTCATACATCATGCATGAAAACATTGATTTAATTATATATGCAGAATGCTTGAAAATATTTACTTATAAATGCACCAATGCATTTATACAAAGTAGTGTACAACTAAAACGTTACATACATATGTATACCACACGCATATGCATACCAGCACATATTTATATGCATGACTACAAAATATGAAGCAAATGACTCTTGTCACATCATCTACACAAAAATTTATTGTTTCATATATATATATATATGTAGGGGTAATATAAATTTAAACGACTCAAATGCATCATAGCCCAAAGAATAATTTGTTCAATGAAAAGTATTTATTTTTGTGGGCTGATAGCACCATAAATTTTTTATGAAAATATAAGAGTTAAAATGGATGACATCAAAGTGCATGGATTACTGAACTCTATTTCACTTTGAGGGCAGATGACTATGCTATCCTCAGAATTATATCTCAAAATAAAAGGTCACTGTTCTGGAAATATGCACAAAAATATTCTTTTCAGACATGTACATGCTAAATTTAGTGTGATCTTTTGTTTGGTACAAAATTCTGGGGTTAACAAAGACATGCTTGCTGAGCGTAAATTTTCAACAAATAAATATCTGCATAAATATCTAGCATCAAATTCCAGAGTAATTGCTTGTCTTTTCAATATTTTTTAGTAAGAAAATTGGATATTATCTACTTAAAATTTTTGCTTGCACAATTGAGTTTAGTTTATGACAGATATTTTTCTATGGTGTGAAATTTCAGTCAATGCATTACTACAATAAAGACAAGTTCTAAAGAAGAATTCCCAAAAAAATTGATTTTTGTGCATTTTTCTAGCAAATCATTTACCTCTATCTTGCATTGATTAAATATTAATTAAACTACTAGGAAAATTTTTTATATGGAGAAAGAGTTTCTTAGCTGCACAGGTACATATACTTCTATATTAAATGTATACATATCTCACAATTATGGTGCAGATGTACCCCATGATGATTAAATATAGAAGGAGTTTAACAGAGCAATAAAGTGATTTAGGATAGGCATTTTTACGAGGAAAGGTTATGGGTAAAAAATTTATGATATTATGAAAGGTTTACCATCATAAACTGAGCTAGTACTGTAATTAAAACAATTCTGAATGTATGAACCGTTTTGTATAAAATACGCATGCGCATCTGAACATATATGTTAAAATGTACATGAATGCTCATTTAAAAATACATGAATATTAAAAATGTATAACATACCTGATCAAAATTTATGAACCAATGTTCTCCTATCCCATCATATCGGTAGAGTATATATATAAATACTGCCCACAAAATTTGAGCCACCAAGTAATGTAACCGCACAAAAAAATATACTCGATTGAGATGAATAAAGCGGGTTTGACAAATTAGCAATACGAAAAGTTTAACTGATATAGAAATGATAGGATATGACCCAATCATGATGCTAATCAGTATGGACCACGTAAATACACACTGAAAATATAAAAAGTACATAGATATATGTAATTAAAAAAAATTAATAATATTGAAAAAGTTTTATTGATAAGCACTAACTTTCTTTACCCTTATAGATCATATTACTAGTTTTCGTTGGCATAAAATGCTAACAAATGTACCTTGAGCAAATTAAATTGTCTCAGAGTCACAAAGTTTGTGTCATAAAAAACAGTGAAATGATTCTTGTATTCAAAGATAGTTTTAAGCCATACTTGGATGAAAAATAACTAAACCCAAAGTTGAATAAAAAATCAAAGCATGTGAGGTGCCTACTGTACACTTCGGATATTGCAAATTTGCTTTCAGAATAATTTTAATTTATAACAAACAAACAAATGAGTCAGATTGTGCCAAAATCTGCTCCAGACTTTGAATATTTCAAATATCGGATATAACAAATTGATCTGGTGGTCTCAAGCAATTTGCTGTTTCTAAGGTTCACATGACTAAAATAGAAAAATCAAATGAATTTGGTGGTTTCAAAAGATTTATTGCATCCAAAGGTTACTGAATAAATAAAATTAGGATGGTATTTGCAAATATTTCTTATGAATTTTAAATTTATTAATTTTTTAAATAACCTGGCCTTTGATTGCAACACATCCATGCACGTATTTCATACTTAAGCCTATCAGAAAAGATAAAAGCCCCATAAAGACATACTTTGCAAAATATAAACATTCCGTTTTCAATTCAAGGTAAGGAAGCCCAGTAAGTTGATGAAATACTCCACTGTTACTGGTCTAAAAACAAAAAAAATGCATCGATGTTTTGGTGAAACTGAATTATAGGACTGTAAACTATTTCAAAACTTTTAATCTATCTGAAATTGCTCTTTATGTGGCTATTTTCAGAAAATGGGAAGTTATCAAAGCATGCATGTGCATTGCTGTCTTTTTTACACTTTATCACAAGTGGCATATAAATAATTATGTATATATATATATTGAAGTTCTTCAATTTTGTGGCATATTTTATATATATACATATAAAGATACAAATTGACAGAGAGATCTCAAATGTGGGCTTATAAAACTGAAACAGATTGTACAAGACCCATAATACATATAAATATATATATATATATATGTATTATGGGTGCATCAATATAGATGCTCTGATATTTACAAATCAATATCTATGTACTAAGATCAATATATATAAATATATCAACACGTATGTATGTGCTTGAGCAAACTATATGAATTCCCTCTTACAATACAGTAACTCAGAAATACACTCAATATTTGAGAGAAAAAATCTGCAAAGTTGAAACATAGACTTATATACTCATATATACATATTCATAGATCTATATAACTTATTACATTCTTATCATCATTTTCATCAGCTTCTGAAGCTCCATCATCATCAGTACTCTCTTCATCCCAGCCACCAGGTTCTTCCTATTTCACATACATATATGTTTATTAAAATGTATAATATATTCAATTTTTTAGCACTTGGAGATGTAACAAAAAATTCCTATATCTTTTCTGTACTACTATTATACAAATATTACATATAAAATATGTATGTAGATCAATAATTTTTCAATTTTACCTTCAGATTTGTGAAGAAATGCCATTAATAAGTTCTTCTGCAGTTTTATTAAGTACTCTAATATTATATGAGAAGGATTTAGAGTAAATTTTATTATTCAAACAAAATGCCTACATCTAACAGAGCCAATTGGATATTTCTTTTTTTAATGTTAAGTGAAGAAATTTCCAATAAGTTTCCTTTTCCAGTAACAAGGCACTTTACAGTGATATTGTTCAATAATAAAACCTTTAATTAATATGCAATTAGTGCTATATCCCAATATATGTATAATGATTAAATTAGTTTATTTTACTACAAAATTCATTTACAGTACTAAATAAAACAAATTTTACTTGTAGCTTATTTGATCTTTGCCAACATTAAAGCATTGCTTAATTTAAAATAAAACAAAAGATTTTCATAGAAACTTTCACTATTTACATGGTAAATTTTCAGTTTAGAAATAATTCTTTCTTGGTGCTAGATTTTTTATCCATCAAACAAATTCCAATTCATTCAAGTAACTTATAATTGCAGTTGAAGTGCCCAATTTGGGGGAGGGGGTCATTACAGTTTATATTTTATAGACCAGCAAAGGAAATCTGTGGAGTGGTAATGCTATCAAACAATAGAATACATCATTTAGTAGGCCATCAATTTATTGAATATTAAATGTCTATAAATACAAAAACACCTCATTTATAGTATCCTGTGAACTGTATACTTTACTTAAAATATGCCCTTTTTTCATTTTTTCCTTTAACTGGTCCTTTATCTTCTGTAGCATACTTTTCTCTTTAATTTCCTGGGCATGAATATTTAAATGAAAAAAACTATATGCTTTAAACTTTGGATGTAACAAATTTTATCAACTAATTTTCAATTATAACGAATAAATAAAAAGTCATATTGTACAACGTTCAGCTTCAGACTTTTGCGGATAACAAATAAGTTTAGCGGTCTTCACAGATTCAATTCACATAATGTTCCTACCTTGTATTTTTTATTTTGAAGTTAACACTTTTTAAGGTGCTCATTTAAGTATTATTTTATTTTGAGCACATAAATATTCATTGAAATGAATCAAGGAATATGGATGTTCTTGTAAAAATTAAATTTTTGAAATGTAAAAGTATTTAATGAAATATACAAAAAAATTATATAATCATAAAAGTCATAAATTTACAGTCCAGAGACACAAATTAAAGGTTGTTTTTTTAATAAAATGCACATAAATGTACGAATAAAATATTTACTTGAAAAATTATGATTCATGTAAAAACTATTATTGATGCTTTAAATTATTTTTATTTTGAAGCTCTGAATTAACTCTTAAAAATAGCATGAATAAAATGAGAAAACGAAATAGAATAAATCAATTAAAATTATTTAACTTTTCTAACTCGTTCACTTAAAGTTGTTTTGTTTAGACTACATAAAATTTCAAATATTTGTTTCATTGTTAATATTTTTTGGAGGACATGCAAAATGCAAACAACCCTGAATCAACAACTTTGTTTATGCACATTACTGCAGATTGTAACAGATACTTGTAGCAGAAAGCACACCTACAGATTTACACTTTTGAATATATTAGTCTTTGATGGACTTTATTCATATTATAGTCAATATGTAAATATAGTTTTCGAAAGCATCATCACTTTACATGAACTTAACAACAAAATAGTAAAGATAAAGAGCTGAGTATACCATACAAAATATAATTTAACTAAGTTTATAACTTTGGCTAATACGGTTGAGAAAATGAACCATGAGAAATTATTGTCTGTGGGATATGAATGATATTACTCGGTGATATAGCGGGCAGGTCCATAGAACAAACTCCGTTCTTTAAATTTATTCAGTATTTATAAACTTACCTTATCAGCATCATGAACAGGAAAACCATATGTCTTATTTCCAGTCTGTTCATATAATATATAGCTTTAAATTACAACTCACATAAAACCAAATGAATGAAATATTTATCATGGCTCACATTTTCTTGGCCACAATCTTTATCGTTTGCGGGCGTAGGTGACTCAAGGTCCTCAACAGGCTTGAGCATATTTCGCACAGATAGATATTGCAACTTAGAATTCATTAGTCAGATAAATGAAGATTTAAAAAGTAGCAGCAGATTAAGTCGTAAAAACTTTATTTTAATTCATATCACACTAAGAAAGCCTTAACCAAAAATGACGTTATCAGGTCACTCTCTCATTAAATTTGATTGTTATTAACTTATTCTAAATATCTCAGGTCTCTGGTACAACAACGCATTAATTATTACAGTTACAGAATAAATGGTGGGGATACTGGGCCCTAAAAAATAACGGAACTTAGCAATGATTTAGAAGAAAATAAAATGCACAAATAAAAGTACTCCAATTTTGAAAATAGACGTTTTCTTCATCAATTGAAACTTTGATTCGGTCATTACTGTCGTTTGAGAACTTTTAAATAATTAAAATACTGTAAAATAGATTTTTAAAAATTTAAATGGGCACAAAAATTCTGATCTCAGATAAAGGGACGAAATTTATAGTATCAGTCACTTGAAAAATTCAAACCCACCATAAAGTATAATAATTTGGATTTCGGCTAGCAATGTATTGCAATTGACAGCACTTTCAATGCTGCCGAGTATCAAGTAGGACAGACTTTACAGGACTGCCTAACTAGTTGGCTACTTTAGGGAACTTGATCATTGAAAAATGCAATAAAGAGCAACCTATTAAGCAGTGCAAGTTTTATCAAACATTTAGTATTTGCTGACACAATTGTCATACATTGACTGTATATTTTCCCTTAATGTTTATAAATTGCAACTATACATAAAAACCAGATACATGAAGCAAGCATATTTTTTTCCCGAAATTGACACTGCAATCACAAAGAATCGCCCAATGAAACCTAGTACTGCTAGTCTAAAAATTGAGAACAACTCTGTGTTAATACAAGGTAGCATATGGTAAAAATCTTTTTATTTAGCATATCGAATCATGATTTGATATGCTAAAATCATTTTTATCCTTATCAAAGTGATGCACCAATGCTCAATAGAAATTCCTAAACAAAAAAATAAATGTGGAATATCACAAATCAGAAATATTATCAGCTAGCCAATATTAAACATGAATGATTCAAACTAAATTCATTCTATATCTTGTTCCTTGACACCTTTGTTCCATTAACTTTGGTGGGTTGCTCAAGCAAAAGTAAATTAAGGCCTAACTAAAAAACAGGTTGTGTTAGCTATTTTTCTTAATATATAATGACTAAGTTTCAAAAACGAACAATAAGATGGATATACCATTGACTCAAACTTTTTGAACTCAATAGCTTTTTTTGCAAAATTTTTAAGAAAGCTATCATAATGTAAGATAAGACAGGCAAACAGTGCAAAAGAGTGTTAGTTGAAATATGCATTAATATCTCAACCTGTTATGCAAGAAATGGTTACACTTCTCAAACACAGCATTACTTAATTCATAATTATATTTGACTAGACACTTTAAAGAATATTTCAGAGAAATATTCAGAAATATAAGTAAAGGAGGATTTAACTCATAATACTAGTTGGTTTCTGACAAAGGCAAAAATTTTTCTGTACAATAAAAACTGGAGTGCATAGTATAGAGAATAAAATTTTTACATGCAAACAAATGTATATGGTAGCATAAAAATATCCCATGAACATGATATTGTTCTCTGTTAGCAGTTTTGTCTTTACATTTTCTAAGCAAGTTCTTGAGAAAGTGCCTTAAGTAGATTAGATTTGACATGTATCTACTTATTTGAAAAATTTAGAAATTGAACAAATACAGTATTTATGTAGATCTGAATATGTATTTTTGTTCCAGTTGATTAAACTAAAGAACAATGCATCAAGATACTTCCAAGCACCAACTGGTTTTTGTATTTGTGTTGTTTAAATTTGTATGTGTTAGGAATCAACTCCCTTAGGGATTAATTCTATTTTTATAGCTCCAGTCAGTTTTCATTTATAACGTTCCAAGTAAATTGGTTGCACAGATTCCAGCAAGGTTATATATTTTGTTGCGTTGACAAAGTTAGCTCACTTCTATCAACACAATTAGTGCAATAAATATACACATTTCTGTCACAGTTTTTTGTGCTTAGTTGTGTTTCATGTTTCTAACAGTTTGTTTTAAATATAATTTCGTAAGTATATTAAATTGATTTACAAAACCAAAACTGTACAAAGCAACAATTTAAGACACTAAACATTGGTCAATACAATACAATTTTTTAGTTTTTTCTTAAGTCTTTTATTGTCATCTAATCTATAAACTACTGTATTTTTGACTTAAATTTTTGTAGTTTATTCAAGAATGTTTTTAAAATGGATATAAATATTATACACATTTAGATAAAGCTAAAATAATGCTTTTGAACTTTTTCTGGAATTATATTATTTCTGTTCTGATAGCAAGAAAACTACAAATTATGTCAATATAAAGAGCCTAAAAGTGTTTGTGTGCAGTAAGTTACATTGCATAAACTAATTTTCTTTGTAAAAAAGTAGAAAAGTTTACAATCATATGTAAGTATTTTATCCAGTAATGTGTCTAGTAACAGAAATGCCCTGGCAAAAACTATTTGATTAAAATTCAACAAACTGGTAATAAAAACTATTATATCATCTATACCTAAATTTTTTGTTGAAATGTAATACAGCAAATGTACTATAAAAATGATCATGTGATTGAACAGGTCTTTGATTTTAACTTAATCAAAAATGTGTCAAGTAAAATGGGAAGGAAATACCCTAATGAATTAGTTGCAGAGAAATGATATTAAAATCTCAGTTGAACATTTTCAGTAGTATAAGCTGCCAAAACCTGTAATAGCACTAACAGCTATTGTATAATCTGAACTGATCTATTACATAAATTCTCAGTCACTGTAAGGATGATTTTTACTTGAAGGGTTTGGATATATAGCTATGAACAATACAATTTCAATAACTTATATCAACTTTTGTACAAATATTTATGATATTGTATAAGACATGTACAAAAACCTTGACTAACAAGCACTGTTGCCTGATTTTTAAGATCTGAACCAACAAATTAAGTAAAAAATCAGTTACAAAACGTTAAAATTTATCCTTGATTTTACACGTGTACATCTCCGCCCAATAGACTAGTCTTTTAAGCTACTCAATACCAAGCCACTAAATCACCTACTTTTATAATTACTAAAAATATATATACCAAATGTTACTGCGCGTCTAAAAGATCGCAGATATGCAATAATTATCATATACCCAAGCCATCCATGGTACTTGGACAAAGAGTGTTCTTTTTTCCAGGTACCAACATACTTTGTAATAAATACTACTACAGATAAAAAGCAATGAAATTTTATTAATTGATGCGATGGTCTACAAAATGATATATTCTATTATTTGATAGCGTTAGACTCCAACGACTTCCATTTGATAGTTTTTTGTGTAACCGATGGTATATGTCAGCAGCTCTATGGGACATTCCTGTTGTATTTTCAAGATCGATTTAAGTTAATACCAACGCAAAAAATAAAATAAAAAAGGAAAAAGAAAAAACACATTTATAATCTGTGTATTTTCGTATTTAATATAATCACCGCTTCTGGAACATCTATATAATATATATAAAGAGTACAGTTTACAATTCTTTGCTTTTATACAGAAGAACTTAATGTTCTGTGTTACATAAACCCAGCTAATCTGACTCTCTTCGGTTCCGAGTTTAAGTCTTTTTCCTTGTCACCTCGCTTCAAATTTCCTCCTAATTTCGAAAATTCAATCAAACTGGGAACGTGCGAACTTTTTGAAGAAATTTTTTCAATTTTCTGTGTCCTTTCACAAAGATTTAATGCGAGCGCTCGATTAGTAAGCCGCTTTTTCCCTGATGCAATTTTCTTGTGTTCAGTTGTTATAACGTCTTGATTGTAAATACTTAACCCGAGTAAACGATTCAATCTTTGCAGTTCAGTTCGAGTATATATGTGACCTGTAAGGATGCCTACTGCTTTAGCTTCATCTTGACATCTGTAAAATAAGAAGTAAGTTAAAATTGATACATTTTTAAGAATTATGACTAGAAGAATAACTTTTTCCAGAATATTACTTTTCCAGTAAATTTGAAGCACAAAATTTGTTTAAATAGTATATGATGAAAGGGTAAACTTGCATAGTACTTTTTCAAAGAATTATATTATATAGGCTTCTGACATAACGAATCTATTGGGACCACTAAATTGATTGTAAAATTCATTTTCTTCCATTCGTTAGCAGTGAAAATTCGTGGAAAGTAGATCTTTTACATCCAATGTTTAATATTTCAGTATACGAGGAGTTAGAATATTTTTTAGTGAGTAATAAAAATTATATCATAAATTACGAATGAAATTTCATTAAAAGTTAATAATACGAAAAACTTCATGGAATTGAAATGTCAATGATGGCTAATGAAATATGATACAAAAAGGCTTCCATTGAATATTTAGCTAAATCGGACAGTACGCTAATGGGCACTTATAATATCAAAAATCAAATAAGGTTAATCCGACTTGAGAACTACAGCAATAGTGTGGATATTATGCAATCACTTCACTTTAAGTGTGATGAAGAAGACCTTAAAAAAACATGATAAACTCGAAATCCATGTCAAAAATTGACAAATATATATTAACTTTTTTGTTACCTTTTAAATATCTGTATTTAAACGAAAGTCAATTTTTTACGAAAAAGATATTTCCATGTTCAAACAGCTTCATAATTGACATTGAATTTCAGACGACGAGGGTAAAACTCAAGAAATACTACTTAAACTCGGTCATATTTCCGAACAAATTTTGAAAAATTAGTACACAAACTGAACTGTTAAGTTACAGAATTGAGGAATTTATTAAATTCTATTTTGCACCTTTTGATCATGGCGTTTATCAGGATTAAAGTCATATCTTTTGTGTTTGCTTGATGAAGGGCAGTTTTTCCAACATATATCTCCGTCGTAGGATCTGCTCCCCTCTTTAAAGCCCCCCGCACTGCATTAATCTCGTTGGTAGACACCTATCATCAAAACCATTAAAATAAATATATTTGTACAGATGAAGTTGAGAGGTCATTTAAATCATTGCATAATGTATCATAATGAATAAATATTCAATATATAAAAATTTTCGTTTTCATTTGTCCTTGTATTTGAAGAAAAGTTACTTAGATAAGTTTCATAGACCACTATACATCTCTTCGAAACTAGCACTAAATTTAATTTAAAAATTCCAATAAAAATAATAGAAAAGAGTAAAAAAATTGTTAGTCCAATTTTATATTTAACAAAAATTCAAATATTTATTACTATCTGTAAATTTTTTTAACATTAAATATTTAGTTTGAATATAGAAAACTCGGTCCGTTTCAATAATTTACAGGGGTTATCCTTTATAAGTAAAGGGCATATGATTCAAATAACTTACCGCTTCATAAAGATCGCGATCCACATTATCCGATTCGTTCCCAAACTTTGAAACAGCAGGAAAATCAGTTATCTTTGCAACTACAGGAGAATTACCAGAAATACTAAAAGATTCACTGCAAGATGTTATGATTGGCTCAGTGATATGCTGAAAAGCTGATGTGGGCATTGCGACTGGTGCATCGGTTAGTGAAACTGTCGGACTTGAGGAGGCACAAGATGCAACGTACGGGAAAGATTCTGTCTCTCTGAAACAGTTTTTCAATGAAAATTCAAAATTATATTCAAGTTACTGAGAATGTACCAATGAAGGAAAAATATGAAAGCACACATTATAATCTTGTGCTTATTTCGAAGAGAACTTGTTTAGCAAAAAGTTATTATTGCTGATAAAAAAAGAATTTTTACCCTTTCGTCAGTGGGGCAGATTCTTACTTGTCTCCACAGCGGTAAAAATTTAAGCATTAAATAGAATTCTCTACCTTAAATATGTAAAAGTGCAGAATAAGTCGATGACAAATAAAAGCTTACAAGCAAAAAATATGCTGCCATATGATTTCATAGTATAAACATTATTTAATGACTTTCAGCTAATAATGCCTCATTTTTTTTGTTGAAGGATTATATTTCATAATAATTTCTGAAGTGGTAGAGAATGTTAAAAATTATACAGTGTCCTGTTACGTAGATTCATAATTATTCTTTTCAACATATTTTGCTAATAAACGAATAATTTACTAATAGAATAACATTTTTTCCTATTTACGAGATGTATATTATATAGTGAATTTATCAATTTACCAGAGTTAGATTTTTGAGTATAACGAATTTCAGAAATAAAATTTTTTTCGGTGGTCCCAATAGATTTATTACATCCGAAGAATATCGATCATTCATGATTCTTCAATTTCATATGGCAATGAAATTAAGAGATAATATCTTATTATAGGGGGTAATTTAACAAGCCATAAAAAGGACTCTTACCTATCGGTTGACATTTGCCCTAGAGTACTGCCTCCTAATTCCGGTAAATTTAGCCAATCTTTATGAACCCGTAAAGGCATATTAATCCCTGGCACAATAGCATTCAAATTTTTTGATGGCTCAACAACTTGCTTACTTATGAGAGCAGTAGGAGAATTAACTAAAATAGGAGATTTGCCTAATTTATTGACTGATATGGTTACACTTTTCTTTGGCTTGTGTAAGGATGAAAGGCAAAATGGAGCGCCTTTTGGGTCCTTTGTAAGAAATGAATTAGCTGCATAAGCCTGAAATAAATACATGTAAACATATTTAAACTGCAAATACTGACTGGATAAGAGATGCAACATCATTTCTCATCTTTTCGTACGATTCTAAAATATAGGCAGTAAGAATTTGCTGCAAACAGAATAAAGCAAAATATAAGCAAAAATGTTTAACTAAGGAGGATATCCAGCTGTCATGAAATATCATTTCAATCAGGAAAATAAAATTTTATAAAACTTGGTCACAGAAATCATAATCTTCAATATATAAAGTATCTCAATAAATTTATTATGTGGATATTATTTTCTATACTGACATACCTGAGCTGCCTCAAATAAAGATTCAGCGAGCTGCTCATTTCGAAGCTGTTTTCCTGAGCCATACACCGATTTTTCAAGCAATCTACACATACGCTGCAAATCGCGACGAACGAATGGTTGGACAAATGAATCACGATTGGCAGTAGTGCGCATCTAAAAAAAGGAAAACAAAATTTCAAGGAAAACTTTTAAAAAATTGAAAAATTAATCTGATTTTTCTGAAATTTTTCATCCAATTAATTTCTTGTCATTTTATTAACAACCGCTCTTAATTAATACCATCCGTCCAATTTGAATTTTCTTTTACCCTCGTAATAGCTCTATTAAATCAATACTGGATGCTATTGCACTATTCCACATTTCTCCAATAGGTAGAGTAATCAACGAAACGTCAAAAAGATATCACGAAAAAAAATAACTTTTTGTCATTGAAATCTGACCTGTGAGGTAGTATGTTTCAGCGAAACTGGATCAATACCCGTCATTTTTTCCACCGCTTCATCAATTCCACCATGCTTCATACTATATCCATAAAGTAAAATTAGGAGCATATCCTTTCTTGACAAGTCCGCAGCTATATGTAATGGAGTTCGTCCCAGCTGATCTCGTAAATCCGGATCTGCACCAAAGCTGATGATATTTGCAAAAAAACGAATTAATGTGCATCCAAATCATATATAGCTGGCTTAGTATCTTGTTAAAGAGGCTTTCTTACCACTTCAACATTTCATATGATAGAAAATGGCCAGTTCATATCGCTGCACAGTTAAAAAATCGTTTAATTTCACTTTAAATTTATATCAACCTGAAAAGCTACAAATTTAAGTAAATATGCAATGGACTATCTGCACAACCATAAGAAAGAGAAATGAAATAGAAAAAAATTCAATTATTTTCAACTTAAATTAAATTTTTTACAACATTTTCTGCTAGAAAAATTAAAATATGTGCACCAAAAAATCATGCAAGATTTTATTGGCATTAAGATAAAATTGGACTCTTCTGATTACCATAATAGAGATGAAATTATCTCCATATGTTTCCCATTAACAGCCCAGTGAAGCAATGTGTTCCCTTCCTCATCAACTGCGCAGAGTTCATCAGACAATACTCTCCTAGGCTCATTTATGGAACTTGTATCAACCTCTCCATCATCTTTCATTTGTCCTAAAACCTATATTAAAAAAATACCGAATATACCAATAAAACTCATAAATTCAACGAGTTAAATTTCATTTAAAAAAGCAAATTATATTTATTCCACTATGATTTCAGCATATACAACAAATTTCAAACTGTACAATGTATAATTTCATATTTTGAAAGGAGAATATGGCAAAACTCTATATATTTTGATGGATAAAATTTTAGAGCTTCCGTTCGATGAATTTTTTTATCTTAGCGGTACATGAGGAGATCATTTAGATTCATTACTCAAAGAAAAATGGGAATAATTACTTACATGCTGAACGTATTCAATGTCACCATTAAAGCAAGCAAGCCTGAGGGTATCATCAAGTCGACAGCGAACAGGGGAAGCTTGAACGCATTGTCTATCAGCTAATGGTATGTCTTCTCCAAACTTCTCTGCTGCAGCCATCCGTTCAACATCAGACATGATATCTGGATGGTTCAAAATATTAGAAGAGAGCTCTCGATTCGTATAACGACGACCATGCCCATAAATATGCCTCGATAGTGATTTAGCTATAGCTTGGAGTAACGATTGCCTGATAATAGAGATGAGATGGGTTAAAGTATTTCTCTACTAAAAAATACTAAACATGAAGACAATAAATAAAACTCTGTTGTCAAATACTCAATCTGGATTATGACTCAATGAAAGGATGAGTATATGAAATAAATTCATCATAATTATAACTGAAACGTATTCCAGTTGTACACCCGTAAACTGCAAAAGAATGAAACTTGTAACTAAATACAACTTTTTGTCATGTTATCAGAAAGTTCGAAGTATTTTACAAATTGTACCTGAGGTGTCCGGTTGCAAGAGAATTTTCAACTGAGGATGGCCCACGACACAGAATTGCTGCGCGAAGAAGTAGGCATATTAAGGTAGCATCGGGTGCAGGAAGTACACTGGCTGCAACCGTTATACCGTCCATGTCATCGACTTTATATAATGGATCAGCCCGTTCGCTGATATAGTGCATGACTAGCGGAATATTCCGACATGAAATAGCGCTGATGAACTCTCGGTGAATCTTTTGCTTTTCATGTGTGTGAGGTGATGTTGGGAGTGAAATCGAAGCGCTGACTGGAGGAGATGATGACACTTTCCTCGACTTGGAGGATTTACCGCGTAAGATGCTAGAAATGGTAGGCATTGCAACTCGAGGTGGCCCTTGCGTATTGCTTGCATTCTTCCTCGTCAATGAAGGTTTCTCCGTTACTTCCTTCAAGTAAAAACGCTCAGAACCAGCCTCGAAAAGTTTGTCCCCAACTTTGACATTGAGTGGGATATCCTCTACGCAAATATTACTATATGCGCCAGTACTGCGTAGTCGCTCATCTGGGTCTGCTTCAATGTCATCATCATCACTTGAATCGGTGTACATATAGTCCTTCGACATTTTTGGCTCTGAAGATCTATCGTCTTCGGAATCAAACTGATCTCCCATTAATAAAGAAGTATCGCTTTCAGCGCTATCCAGGATCATTTCCAACTTCTTCAAACTATTATACGTCTCAGAATGTATAGAGTGAACTACTCAAGATAGGTATCGGAGGGATCTCTAAAAGGTTACCGGTATATATTCACTCGATGCAAAATCAAATGTAATTCAATCTGGCGCTCGAAGAGAATTCACTTCGGCATTATGGAATACGGCGAGTGGCTTCAGTGTGTGTGATGCGTACCATATTGTTCCTACTGACGACATGGTCATAGTCCGTATGCGCCAATTGAGAACGTCGATGCCTCCAGTAAACGTGCAACAAATAAAAGTATTCTGCACGGTATCCTGCTGTCTACATTCCAACGAAATTGCTGGGTAAGGAATGATGAAAGGTACATGATACTCAAGATGCTATACTATCAAAAGGTATATTTGACCTTTCACTCAAATTCAACTGTCTAAATTTTCTCGAAAGATTCGAACTTCTAAAAAAATAAATTTAATTTATGAAGCGGTCATCTTTGTCAAATGATTTCCCTGATGCATGTTTTTCCATTACAAATCTAATTTTTATTTAGCGAGCAGTAGATTCCCATTTGTCATTTTGTCTTACATAAAACCACTATAGAAATAATTGACTAAATCAATCGGAAGTATCATGGTAGCGAGGAAAATGTATGCATGTTCTTTCACTTCTAAAAGATTTATTGATGCTCTGCCAAGTGCTTCAACATTACTCCGAGGTTCATTATTTTCAGCTCTAGATCAAACTAACGTGTTTCAACATCGACGCGGATTTCAAAGTACACCTCAAAAATATGATAGTGCGTTGATAGTCGTAGGCTTAGGGTTATCAGGAGTAGCAATAGCTGGGAGATATACCTATATTGCGATGAAGGAAGTCAACGATAGCAGACGAAAAATAGAAGCTGTGAATACCGAACGAGCTAAAACTTCAGCAACGCCACCATCAGAAAAATATAAAGACAGCACTGGTGAGATGTTTTTTAACGTTATCGGGTAACCATTTAAAAACATAACGTAGGAAATCATTTAATATTTCGAAGGAAACAATTTGAAACATGATGATTTGCTTGTGGCATTATAGTTTTGTTCGTGAGTGTATATCAATGTAAACAAATAGAAATTAATGGTATCTTTTGATTCTAATTATGTCGAAAATAAGTTTGAGTGAACTAAGTGTTTTCGCACCAAGAATTCTTGTGCAGGTTTTTTTTCCAATCCCCATTGAAAGTGTAGATTTTAGCAATAATTTTTAAACCTTTTATGTTCCAAAAATAATTATGATCTAGTTCATTTTATTAAAAATAGATTCATAATGACACGATAATCACCAAAGTATGAGTTTGTTCTTTTAACTCCTCTATCAATGTTAGAGACGTATTTATATTTCTTAAAATCCCTATATTTTAAGGACCTACATTATATACCAATTTTTTCCATAACAAAAGTTGAATTTCCAGATATTAATGTAGTAATTATTCAAAATCACAAAGAAATTTTACAAAACAAGGAGTTCCACTAAGATACTATCCCATAAGATCGTTTGAATTCAATTTTTTATTATGGCCTTCACTGCTGGGCCATTGATTTATTGATATTTTTATGTTCCAAGAACTTCCGTAAAGTATGGCAGGATTCCTTTCATTGTGAGCCTTTTTTCAGGTAGTTGATCGTTTTGAGAAGGGCAGTTAAGGCTTTTCAGTAGAACATACTGCCAGTATAGTTGATATTCCATCAATCGACGATCCGTTAAATGGTATATTCTATTAGCTTTGCCAGCTTTTCTGATGTATACTAATATCTCTAAACCGGTGTATTCGATTAATTGATAATTTTTGGTGAAACAGAAGGTATCAGTTTATGGAATATCAATCGTGATAAGTTCCAACTAGATTAAGCTCCAACCCATTCATTGAAATGAATATACTCAGATATTGCACACTATAAAGGAAGAGATGGCAAAGTTCTTGAAATCTTCTTGTCCAAATTTCGATTCGATTTGAAATACTGATCCCTTTGTTCAGCTCAAATGTCAGGACCTAATATAGTGAATTTACCATAATTATGCGAAGTTATGGGTCTTGAAAATCTTACTAGAGAAAATTACAGACTTGATTAGGCACATAGGGTATTATATATTATCTAATTTGTAACTGAATGCCATATTGCTATGATTTACTTAACTAATATATAGAACTTAATTTGTGGTGCTATTACTAAGAATGCCACAAATTTTATTATTTTTTTTAATTTTTAATTAAGTCCTTTTTAATGTGAAATCATTTCATTGTAAAAAATCACATTATGCAGTGAAACAAAAGAATAATAATAACCATAATCTTCTATATTGTATAACACTCTTTAATTAAGATCCATCTCAAATATAACATATCTTCCATTGAACAGAAGCCAGTGAAATGAAAGAAAAATCAAAAGAAAAATCGTCAATACCAAAAGTTCCTATTATTAATTGGTTCAAAAATCCGTTGGAACGTCGATTTTACGATGGCGGTTTCGAAGAAAAAATGTCGCGCAGGGAAGCTGCTTTGATATTAGGGGTTCGTGAGAGTGCCTCAGTTCAGCGAATCAAAGAATCGCATCGTAAAGTTTTAATGCTGAACCATCCAGATAAAGGTGGTAGTACATATATGGCGGGAAAAATCAATGCTGCGAAAGAAATTCTTCTTAGAAATAGAGAATTATAGTTTTGTGTGGATGTGCCATTTTGTCATTAACACAAGCATGTCAGCTTTCGGCTTGCTTAGGCCTTGTTATGGTATCTCCTTAGCTACCATTTGGTAGTCAGTTAAGTATTTCAAAAATTATTATAGAATATGATTTTCAACGAATATAGACTTATTGTCTACTAAAGAGTCATGAAAGCCGTTTACCTTTTCGTACCCTTCAAAATCTGCAATCAAATGCGACAAATTTATTATCTTGAAGATTTTCTTTTGACCCCAAAATCTATACTGGGGGATATTTCATGAGATTATTTTCTTACTAATAGTCTATACTCTTCACAGTATTGATCATAAAACTATCTCCACATTTCAGATTTGGATGTTAGACACAAGTAAGTGCTAATGACATTCTAATACTAGCAAACACATTTTTAGTTACAATTTTATAATACATGTATACATCACTATGAAACTATTTCAGTAGCATTGGCGCAGTCCTCAGCAGCAACTTTCTCATCCCCAAGATGGTTGCAGTACCAACTAAGTTTATCACCATATTTTCAGCAATTGTAAAAACTGTCAATAATTTAATTCTAATTAACACTAATATTTATCTGTAGAGTATGAACTGTAGTCTAATCCCAATTTCTGTCTGTTCCTAATTTCTAGGAAAAAATTGTTCCTACCAAGCATTCTGCAGTGACATTGATGAATCGAACAATTTGTAAAAAAGTGAAGGACTAGTATGACAATTTTTATTTCGTTTAGTAATGCGCATGCCCCTTACTTTGCTATAGCCATTGTTCACTGTTAAGTCGTATAAATCGTTGCAGGTTTCCTTGAAAGCTTCATTCTGATATGTACAGAAGCTTTTTAAGACTCATCTCTTAAGGATTATTTATTTAAAAGAAAAACAAACTTTAAAAGTTTTTCTACTTTTCAAGTGAAATTTACTAGTTTTAGATTTTTTTTATTTTCATGAGTAACAATTTACACATTGCCTTATTAACATAATATAATACTCGGCTAGAAAAAGAAAACATAATCGAAATGATTTACCAAGTCTGCCATATTTGAGAGTATCTCAGAAAGTCAAAGCATGCATTATTACTTGATATACATCCCAAAACATATTTTGAGACAAATTAAACCAGTGGTTAAATGTTGAATGGTTGTAGTGAAAGACTGCTACCAGCTGTACTGTTTTGCTCCTATTCAAGATCGTGATATAAAGTTAGTTCCTACCAGTTCATTTTCAAAACTAAAATCACATTCATAATTTTTACAATCTCAACAACTCATGCACTCCCTGTACCACACCATTTTGAAACTCTTTTGAAAATAATTTAGTAAATTTTGAGACTGCTGTTATATTGATACACAGTTGTCCACATTATTTAATGAGAGTAGGACATATTATATAAACAGACTATCCCTATACTAGCCAATCAGGCCTAACGAGGACTGAACAAAATCGATTAAAGTTGCAACAAAAGAACTATTCCCTTCAAACATACTAAACCCAAATATCTAAAGAACACAGCCTTAAACAGTATATGAGATGAACAGAGGATTATTAAAAAAACTTGAAGTGTGATAGACAACTCTCTTCTTAGGTAACACTCACTGGATATATAGATGAAATTTTTTTAAATATAGTAAATATTAATTGGGACAGAGTAAAATAATGAAAAATATATTGATTGTTCTGCTCATTTTTTTCAGCAATAATTTGCCTTGAAGCTATAAATTTAATTTGAGAGAAGCGATAAGCAGGTTTCCCTCTTGGTAGTTTTACCAACATAACTAATGATTTCGTCCCATCTTTCTTTCTGGTACATTTGCACTTCTATCTCGCAAATTTTACTTTTATTGAACAATAACTTCTTGAACTGGTTTTGGAGCTATAGTTCTAACTCGAGTTGACAATCTATAAATATTTTCTCAGGTCTTGACCCATTCTACGAATAGAAAATAAGAATCAATTAAATCTAGTCGCTAAGAATTGCATTGATAGAAATATTTATTAACTTCTTCAGTTGCATAGTGTAAAACTAAAAAATGTAGATCAGAGAAAAATTGACATCATTATTGACTCAGCAGTCTAACCTGTAAATTTTTTCGTCATCATATCAATTCAAAATGCAAATACCCCAAACAACTTGCTATAATCCAATTGAATATAAATATAAACTTTTAATCTTACCTATTTTACACATCTTTCAGCAATGGAGATAGCAGTATTTTTAAATTGGGACCAACAGCCTTCATAGCAAGAACTCTGATAATATTTAAGAAGTATATAATGTATACATGATACCACAGAAACAAATGTAAAATTGGCACACCAAAAGATTTTACAGAGAAAGATTGTTAAAAATAACAAAATAAAAACTCTTTCAACAGCGATCAGTAGTGCATGCACTCAGACGGATATCTTGTATAGCTCACGTAAGTTCACCAAATAAAGATGCAATCATTGTGCAGTATTTCAAAAATACACTATTTAGAACTCACATTAGCAACTGCCTTTTATCCACATTTTTCCATCTTTTTGATGAAAGCCTAGAGGAATATAAGATTAGAAAATAAAGATTAGCAAAAAAAATAGAAAGTGGAAAGTTTTAAGCCGTTTGAAACTACCCTCAGAAAATAGGTTATTCATCAGTTCGGATATCGATAACGTTGACGTTTCTGCTAGAGCTAATATTTTTAATCATTGGGTAGTCAAAAATACAAGGCAATTAAAAGAAAATCCTCCTAAAACTAAAAACTCCTTGAATAGTTTCCAGGAAAAATTGTCCCCTAAAAATTAGTAAATATTTAGGATTTTTGAAGACCTGCGCTCCATTCGCAAAACGTAGTATATCATGTATTACAATCAAATATATATCATTTACGTAAACGCAAGGTGAGGAGATGGTTGCAAGAAATTTTTTTGCAATTTAATTATTAAGTTCGTATTTAATGATTAAAACGCGACCTTCATTATAGATTAGGAGCAAACACTGCAAGTGATAAGCAAGAAATATTGGTGCAGGATCCATCCCATGAGCTGCTCTCCAAATGAATAGTCTAACGATTTTAAATTGATAATAATTGTGTGGCTCAGGGAAAAATTTCATGTAGCAAAATATTCTACGGATCATATACTATTGTAAATCTATCACAGTTCAACAGTTTAGATATAAAATTAAAACAGATCAAGCGATCTGTCCGGAATTTAGAAAAGATTTCCCAGAATTTTTAATGATTTTCATTCCTGCATGTAAAAGATCCGTCACGATTAAAAAATCTGCTACAATTCAATATGTTTATCCTATTTAATCATGAATCCACTACAGTATATGATCTACTATCCATTGGATAAAAGATCAAAAGTTTAAAGTGTAAATAGAGTACATGAAAGACAATTCTATAACCATTTCAATAACTCATCCAAACAAGTATTTAAATTTTTCTAGAGTAATACTATATTCTACACGAATCACTTCAATTTTTCAGATTATTGATGACGACACGTTAAATCTTCAAGAGCATTTTGATTCAATACAATTCATTTAGATCGCCACAAACATCTAAAATGTCTGAGATGGATTCTAAGTATCTAATTGAAATTTGTTATTTGTTAAAATGAACAGAAGGACAATTTGGAAAACAAGTTACATAAAAACGATATTTAATACATACAAACTATATTTGTAATGCCAATGTTCCAGCCAAAGGCAAGCAATCAAAAGCGCCCTAAGCAAAAATACATTTTTTATATAAATACCATACCATGGACTAAAGATATGAAACGTGACTGGAAGTCAGTTAAATTACTAACAATATTCATTGTTGCTAAAATATCCCTTTGTCAGGAACCGTACCTTCACGGATTAGATTCAGTTATTATCAGCCAAGGACTCAGTACCAACCGAGTGACTCGGGTATCAGCTGCAAGTCATTGTGAAATGTCGCTTACGTTGCGAAGGTCACTATTTGCAACGCTTGTGAGATGGGTTAATATATTGTTTTATTATTCCTTCTTGTTCTTTTTGCTGTTACTTATAATACTTCTCAACCAGTTTTGGCACAGTCCTTATGCCCATAATGTTTTTAAGTTACTATCCAAAAATGTGTCCAAAACAGGCATCCAGTCAGTACCCATCCAATAACAGTAACATTGCATTTTGAATGATTTCATACTATCCAGTAGAAGTCATGTTTCAGTAATAACTGTCAGGATATCTGCCCTGTCCCCAGATACTACAACCCCTAAAGCCCCTACCTCTTGGGAGTCGATGGTTCAATGGTACGAAAATCGATTAATAGCACCAAGGTTTCGGGTTCAAATCCCGATGCTTCCAAATATTATTATAGCTATACATTCACCCGAGAATCCTAACAATAACTCCCTGGTAACCTATCCAGTAACAATAATATTTCAGTATGAAGCATCTAGCAGCATGCCAAGAAATGTTAATACCATACTAGGGACCACCTGATGGAAAATTTGCATGCAGTTCTATCTTCTAAAATGTGCTTTGCAAATGATTAAACTCTACAGGACATTCCTTACTTACATTGAAGAATCTTTGCAACTTATCCAGTAAAGTATATGCATCAAATAACACATCAGTATTGTGTCAAATAATGTGCCAGCAAGAGTAGCATCAAGATTATACCCATCCAGTAATATCTTGAGTGACAGTAAAGTTTTGTTCGGAATGATTGAGTAATGTTTTAATAACGATAATGTCACTTAAGGAATGATTCAGTAATGGTCCAGTAATTGTAGCACCAAACCAATTACTATAGAGCAACTTATCCTGTCACAGTACTGTTCCAGTGATGACTGTCCAGTAGTATTTACATAAATGTAAACGTATTGCATTATTCCAGGGTGTTATAAATGTTATCATTAACTTGAAAGCTATATACTAAAAAGCTAATATAATCATTAACTTTTATGAATAAAATACTAAAAAGCGAATATGATCGAATGGAATCAAATCAAATGAAAGTTTATCTTATCAAGTAATTTATTTCCAACAGAATTTTAATATTACCCGCAAATTTTTGTTGTAGCCAAAGTATAAAAGAAAATTCATAAAAAACAGAGAATAGAGGAGGAAGTGAGGATATAATGACATGCTCAAATCAATTTACATAGCTTACACTACCATTTGTGATTAGCATGAAGCTACCATTCGAATTCAGTAATTTGATACTTACTTCGCACTGAATGATTGTTGCATTACCATTGTGGTCATAAAAGGTATGTAGAGAAAATACCATACACAAGATACATGTGCTAACACATATAAAATCAATATATTATTAGCATGTTTTTATATATACATTTACAAGATGATAATCACAGTCCGATGACACAGTAAAATATTTCTGTGCCATATTTCAGACTCGAAGCATCTCCCTCTATTCAGATGTAGTACTGCATGATTCATTATGTACCAAATCAATGTTTCAAAAATGCAAACATAATTATACTTGTAATATATAGATGTACTTATAAAAAAACATACATTCAAATAAATAAAATGACTTTGAGCAACTATTCACGCCGTATTTAATGTCAATAAAACAATTAGTAATCCCACTCTTTATCTCTCTACACAACAAATAGTGTTATTAACAATAAATTGGAATCAACACTAATTTTGCCTCCCCAAAATTAGTGCTAGTAGCATATAAAAATACATAGGTAGAGTAACATAATTTCTTGTATTCAATAATTCTACTCTGGAAAGGTGAAAATCATCCAAGCAATTTGAGTGTTAATAGAGCTAAAAAATGTAACTCGGCACAGAATTAGTGTTAATAAGACCAATTTATTTTAACAGTAACTAGAGCTTTAACTCGAAATACAGAATTGAGTATAGCATTCTTTAAAACTGCTGCAACAAATTTAGAAAATATTTAATGCTTTGTTTTTTAGTAAAGCAATTGCCTATCGCGGCAGTTCAATGAAGATTTAAATGGAATCAACGATGAATAAGAATCTGCAAATTCAAAAGTAAACGTTATTAAACATGTTCATTACATTAGATTGGATTTTTCACAACTTTTTCAGTGAAAACAATACAATAATAAATTACATAAAAATTTGCCGGCTTAAAAATTTAGTTGGAAATGTGTCTGAGAAAAAATTCCATGTAAATACTAATGTAACGAATGTTAAGTACTATTTAACTGACGCTATCACCGCCTTTTTAGCGCAGGTTTCAAAAGCAGAAACAGCATCGGTGCATGAAAGTATTCCGTTCCCATTCAAGCATTCGATAATGGAGAGTTTTTCTGATGAGCAAATTGAAGACAAATTGGGTGGTGTAAAGGGCTTGAACGTGAAGTTGCTTAAGGCTTTTTTTAGCGTCTCTTGCTCAGTCGCTTCAGCAGTCAATACTTTTCGGGCCCACTCTCTCTCTACTTCGCGTTTCATTTCTGCAGATTCTTTTGCAACTGCAATTTCTGCGTCCTGCTGTCCAAGCTGAAACGCCTCCATCAAATCCAATTCTTTCTTTGATCTAGTAAATGAAATATAACTACATTAAGACCCTGATAGGACGAATATCAATGGATTGCAAATGTTGGCATGTGACCTTGGGGACATGTTTTTATCATTCTGTTGACGCGATTTTATATTTTCGACTAAGGAATCAGTAACACCAATGGTCATCCCAGGACCTGTAGCAATAACATTAATATTGGATTCAGAAGTATCTTCGGGGATTCTGCTTTGCCGCCCTCCCATTGCTGCATCAAACGCGCTTAGTATTACAAATAAATATAACAAAATAAATATTATTATGATTCATAAATTTTTAAATTAGAGATAACAGTTCAATTCATCTAATAGCACAAAAAAATTCCTAAAACTAGGCCATCTTTTCTTTCAGGTAGTAATTTGAATTCAAAAGTTTTTGTTCACTTATGCCAGGCCTTGACACACATGTAAACTCATAAACAAGTTTTGTCAACATAATGCAATGCCAGGAAAAATATTGGCCATTAATTAAAAACTCCTCTATAACTCCGTGATCTCTCAAATATAAAAAAATATGGCTACTCATTTGAAATTGCATCTGTTCGTCACTTTATAATCAAGTATGTGCTAATCCATTTTGTGGAATTGACATTTTAAGGTATGCAGAGCAGTGATATGTGCAGTTTGCTATCCATCAAACAAAACTGTACAGTTCTCCTCATCAAACATTAAACTTTTTTGGACTGCCTCAACCACTTATATAAGGTCAATTTTCACACTTCACATTTTCTCCCTTATTAACACTAAATTTATTTATGCAACTTATAATAGTTTTAATTTACAGTACATCTCCATTATTTTAGGTTATAAATGCAAATTATTATTGTTGAACTTGTAAAAAGTTGAAGAGAAAAACTTATAAATATTTCTGAGGCTTGCTGTATACAATAAATACCTAGACCGTTAAATTTACTTGGTAAACTGATTTATACCAAACATTTCAGTTAGTTTTGATGACTGTGTAATAAAAACAAAGATAAAAAGTATTACAATTTTGCAAAGTGCAAAGAAAGATTGGAATGTTATTCAATATTCAATGCAGATATTTTCTCTCAACATTTTGATGGGGCTAAAATTACTTGCAATTAAATTATTTCAGTGTAATTAGGTACTTTGTTGTTATGTAATTATGATTATAAATTTAAAAGTATGGCAAGAGCATGCATATTATTAAAATATTTATCACGTTCTGTCTAGTTAATTTGAAAAAGTGCTAAATTCTATAGCTAATTTTATAACAAGAGTTTAAACTTTCCACAGGACCAAGTTGAGGGTCTATTGCACTTCGCTATTTTACAATTTTCTGCTTTGCTCTTAGGATCTGTTCATAACTGCTCCTGCTGTAGATACTACACTAGCAACTTATGAAAACATTTGAACAACAGGCAGTTTCTAATCTTTAATAAAGTACAAACCTGCTAATAAGGCCTCAGATAAACTGCCTGGCTATATAGTATACCCTTTTTGTTGGATCTACAACTGCCTCAGCAATTTATATTCAAAGCATTCTATTAAGTTTAACAGCCCAACCAATAATTAAGTTCATAAAATTTTAGTTTTAATTAAGGTGAGGTTTTTATAGAAATTAAAGTGAAATGCACACTGCTTTAATACAACGTACAAAACAAAAGCCACACTAAATCAAATGCACAAAATCCATACGTAAGTTGTTCATGCAGTGTCCAAGTTTGTTCTACATAGTTATAACTCAGGTTGGTCATAACGTTGATTGATCCACCTGACTTATAAAACTTTCAAAACAAAACAGAATCTATTAAACTTAGCATTCATTCTCTGATAGATTTTATTTGATTACTTTAAAAGGAATTTACACCTCAGCTGTGTTTTCTCATCATTGTAGTTTGTTATTCCAAATTAGTTGCCATGAACTTTGTATTTATAAAAATACAAGAATATTTTTGCCCACATGAAAATTTAAACAAGACTTCTTCCATTGATCATGTAAATGCCTAATAAAGCCAAAACTAATTTGTTGATAGAAGTTTGTGCGCAATTCAAAATCTGTACAACAAAAAGGTATGCACACATCCATATTTGGTTAAACTGCCACAACTTACTCATTGTATAGGAACTGATATTTATGAAAGTACCAAAAGTACATTTAGCAGTACTATTTTATTGTTGGGCATGTAGAGCAGATGACTTAAATTCATTGCCCATAAAGGCAAAAAATCTTTCACCAAAAATACTCACCAATACTGTCATTGTGAAGATATCAAAAAGAGTCGTTCTAAAAAGATGCATACTGTGCTTGAGTTTCATTCTTGTAAATTCAATTGGCAGATACTGCAGTGGTAAGTGTAATTATCAGTAAAACACATCACAGCTGCTTTCATAAATGTCAAAGTTATGCATCTTTCCAGTGCAATTAAGATGAAATTGTTTGCTTTTAACAGCAAAACACATGCAATATCATTATGAGGACAATGTGCTTGCTCTCATCAAGCAAGCATGTTTCATAGTTGATAACTTAGAGACCATCAACTGTGTCAAGTGCATTGGTGTTGTCACATAAATTATAGAGGCATTAGAAAACTGAGTGTTCCATTGTTTATTATTCATGTATGACTTGGTTAGCAATGATTACCAAGGCAGCAATGTGCTTTATGCAAGAAAATGTCTACATCGATGGGTTCTGGTGGTTAAATACCAGGTGAGAATATAGGTTTAAGGTTGTGCTTAAGCAGCTGAGCACTATATTGGAGTTTGGGCCATACTCCTCCATGATCTCAGCCAAGTACTTTACCATAATTGATGGGTTGATCATTATCCATAAAAAATATTAAAAAGTTGACAAGTACATTAAGATAAAGTGGAATAGAATCGGATTTTATACCAGTGCACAAGAACTATAAATTGTTCCAGGAGGTAGAATGAAAGGATGTATTTTTTTTCCAGTACCCTTGGACTGGCTGGCCCATGTGCTTTGAGATACTATCAACAACAGTTTTGTCAGGAATATAAAATACAACATAAACACAAGAAATTTGTGACAGAGTACATATATTATTACATCCCAAATTGTGTTGATAGAAGTGAGATAACTTCATCAACACAACAAAATATCACTTACTGAAACTTGTTCTCATAATCTAAACTGGAACTTGTTCTCATAGTCAGAACTGAAGCTTCAGCATGGCATTAGGAGAAACGTACCACAGCTACAGAATAGAATTAACTCTCTTAGAGGTTAATTCCTAACAAATTTAGTGTATACTAGAATAAAAGTCAAAGAGCAAAACAAATTAAAGAAGTAGTAAGAAGAACTTTACCTGAGCAAGCAAGTCTTTTTCAGCAAGAAATGTTTTGATTGCTTCACAGTTCCTGTTCTTGACATGCAGGGATTAGCAAGGATCTTTGATATTTTCCCAGTTTCTTTCTCTTTAGTTAATAGGTTTCAACTAGGTCCACACATCCCAGGAATGAATATGGATGGCCTTTGTATGGCAGAAAGGCTTGAAAAATTAGTGTATCAAGTGCATTCATCAAGGTACATGAAATTATCTGAAGTATAACCCGTGGGAGGTGGCACCCTTTGACCTTACAGCAACAAGTGATGAGTTCTCTTGATTAAGATTGTAGAGCAGTAAATATTACCAGACTTTAAGCTGCAAGTTACTTTGTGTAGAACTATTTTACTGTGGAAGCAATAAACTGAAGGTTTGAAGCTAAAAAGGTAAAAGCTACATGACTATTTTTTTATTTGTATTTGAATTTATATGTGTTTATTACTAAAACTGAAACAATAGATAACATTGCTGACTTGCCTATACAAAGTAATCATCTGGATCTAAGTAAATAGAGACATTTAAACAAGGTAATATCTCAGATATTACCTACTGTCACATATTCTATCTAGGGTTTTTTCTAGCCTACCATACAGAATTTTGTTAAAATGACTGTTTGACATTTAGATTAAACTTCTTAAATCTGTTTATTTTCCAATTTCTATGAAGACATAACTCACCAAGGTAACTAATTTCTATAAGAGCTAAAGAAAAACAGTTTTGATTTAAACTAATAGTGATTCAGATATTTGTTTTAGTACAGTAGTTGCAAGGGTCAGCACTATTGTACTCAGATAGCTAAAAACAAAAAGTTTATGTAAAGGTAGAGCAATGGAATTTCTTTACAAAAAGCAAAGTACAGAAAAGCTCAAGAAAAAAGTGTGAAAAAAGTTTGAAGAAAATTAAGATTTTTGTTGTTCCAGAAGAGTGAAGGAAAAGTCCAAGATGACAGAAAAGAAAAAGAGTGAGAACAAAGGCTAAGATGCTCCAAGAAAGTATAGACAAAATAAAAATGGTGCTGAAAAATATTTACTCTATATCTGTAATATTGATAATACAAATGCAAAATACAAAAGAATTACACAATAGTATAAAACAATTATATTTGAAAGCAAAGTAAACATAAAACAACAGCAAACCTAATTACCTTCCAAGAGGTGCAGTAAATATGTCAGTAGAATGCAGAGTTATATTGCAGAGATTTGATAATGTACTTAGAACTATTGGAGAAGTATTAGAGAATATCTATTGAAGTAAATATTATCACAAAGTGATAAAAAATTTACGTATCAACAGAAATATTGGTTTTCAGTTAACTGAGTGAAATAAACACAATTTAAAACGACATTGGATCTAGTCATGAGATCTTATAGTTATAGAGCTAGTGTTTTTTTGTAGAAGTGCATATATTATTTTGACAAAAAAGAGGTACTGGTTTATAACCTATTACTGTTAGGATTCTTGGGTGGATGTTTGACTAAGTATAATATTTGAAAGCATTGGGATTTGGACCCAAGATCTTGGTGTTACTTATCAATTTCCATACTGTTGAACCATCAACTCCCAGGAGATAGAGGGCTTTAGGGGTCATAGTATCTGGGAACAGGGCAGATATCCTGACAGATACAATAAACAAAGAAACAAAGTAAAATGGAGTCAATGCAATTTTATGATTGCACAGCTAAGACAAAAAATAAAAAATAAGCAAAACAAAGAAAAAGTATGATAATAGGAAAAAAAAGTAAAAGTAAAACAAACTTAACTACTTGTGAAGGCTTAAACCTGCAGCAATACTGTACTCTAAAAGTGTCAATATATTTTTGGTGAATTCGGATGATGAAGTGAATAGAAATCAATTAAAAACCAAAGCAGTTTTTTAAAGTTGGAATTTGTATTAGAAACATGAAACACAACAAAGCACAGGAAACTGTGGTAGAAATATGTGTGCTTATTATGCACTAATTGTGTTGATAAACATGATCTAACTTCATCAACACAGCAAAATATAAAACCCTACTAGAATCTGTGCAGCCAATTTACTTGGAACATCATAAATGAACACTGACCACAGCTGTAAAAATTGAATTAATCTCTAAGGGAGTTAATTCTCAACAATTTGTTGAAAATAAGAGTATCTCTGCTTAAACATGAAAATTTCTGTTGACATTTGTGCATCATAACAGGAAAATAAAACTTTGTTTCAAGATTATTATGTTAGATAATGACAAATGGCATAACAAAGTGTTGTATTCTGGGAATACAAGAATTGTTAAAATATGTCATTTTAGAATTGCAGAATAAAAATATGGAGTAGTAGTAGATAATGGACATAATTAATTGAAAATATCATTAGTAACCAATAAAAATCTTGACAAAAATAGTAAAGCTCTTGAACTTAAGTATTTCATATTCATTTTGTGAGTATGTATACATTAAAAAATTGCTGAAGTTTTTTTTCTGAATGCTCATTTCAGCTGTAAGTTTCTTTGAAAATGAGCAACATGAATTTATTTGTTAATGACAGGTAATTTTGTAATGTGAAGCTGTTGCAAAACATATGCTTGACAACAGGCTGTATATGCTTTCTTCTTGACAAAGAGTAGAGTTAAACTTGAAAACTATATTTATATATATATATATATATATATATTGAGACATTTGCAATAACTACATAGCTTATTACATCATTACTCCCCTTTTCCAAATGTACCTGCTTAACACTGCAGTTCCAATGTTAGGAACAAACTCTATTAAGGGTTAGGTCTCATTTCCATGTAGCTGCAGTATGATTTGTCCATGTTTTAATTTTGGTTTCAGTTCGGTTTCAGTTTTATTTCAGTTTCAGTTCCAAGATACTTCAGAGAACTGAACCCTGTCCTTCATGCTACTATGTTTTGTGTGTTGCAAAAGTTATCTTATTTTCAGCAGCACATGTAGGTTAATATCATATACTATTTTTATGTTGTTTGCTGTGTTTGCATTTTCCTAACACAATCCTTTCAAGCAGTTTTTTGAGTCTTAAATTTTATGAATACTTGGAAAAACATAAAGTAGTTGACTCAATCTTAAAAAGGATTTTGAAGGCTTAATAACTACTGTGTGGATGGACAGCTTAATGTTAAATGCTGTTAGGAATCAATATATTAAAGACTATGCATATAACCAATAACAAACATCACCAGAAACCCAAAGAAGACACACAGCCAATAATGTATTAATCCCCATTCATGTGTTGCCAAGAATGAATCTTGCCAACACAATACTACTTAAGAGTACGCGCATATGATAACACACTTATGAGAACACTCTAATGAGAACACTCTTTAAGAGAACGTACTTTACAAGAATACACATATAAGATGAATTAAGTCTATAGGGTCATAGTTTAATAATAGATCACGGCAAAACAGATCAGATCCTGACAAATGCTTGCAGTAAACTTGAACAGTAATGATAGAAATAAGATTTTTTATGTTACTTCTTTCCTGAATTTTCATATAGATGGTAAAGTTATTGCTTCTCATAACATTGAAAAAAAAATTTTCAAGTGCAACAAAAGGTCATCAAAAAGTGATGAATTAATTTATCCCCTTATCCGAATAATATGTTGATTAGCAGTTGAGGGGTGCATTAGGTTTTGCCAAGAAAAACCTATTTCAATGGTTCAGTTATCCTACAGAACTACTGCCATCCTTTCATAAAACTGCACAATTTTGCACAATAATTTTGTTTTGTTTATTTTACTGTATTAATTGTGGAACTAAAATATATGTTTTTTAGATACATGTTAATTTATAAATGACCACAACTCAAAATTGCTTTTGAGCCAATTTATCAACTATATTAGGCACTTGTCAGGAACTGGTTAACCAAACGTGTTGACAGAAAAAGCCCAGAACTAACCAGACAAAAGTATACACAGAACAAGGACAAAATTCTAAATCTCCGCAAGAAATTTGAGCACAAAACAAGAAGTTAACAGGAAACACATATTATTTAATGTTGTTTCTGTCACAATATAGGAGTACACTCCCTATCTATAATCCTATATACAAAAAAGATCCTTCCAACAATATCCACGTCTATGCGTCTACACCATCTTTCATTATTCCATAAAGTATTTTCTCGGTGTTTCCCAAACCGACATCTCCGACAAATGCCTGGCAGAGTAATCCCATAATCAAATATCTGGCCAATCCATGCTTGACATTTACTTGTTAAAAACATCTCTCAATCTCCTCTCTTTTCATTGCAATTACCCTGCTGTTAGGAAAATACAAACACAACAAATAACATAAAAACAGAAATGGTATTTGATATTTACCTACATGTGTTGCTGAAAGTGAGATAACTTTTGCAACACATAAAACATAGTAGCATGAAGAACAGGGTTCAGTTCCCTGATGAATCTTGGAGCTGAAACTGAAACCAAACTGAACTCAAGCTGAAACCAAACTGAAACCGAACTATAACCGAACTAAAACCGAACTGAAACCAAAACAAATTATACCACAGCTACAGGATAGAATTAACTTCCTTAGGTGTTAATTCCTAACACCTACTACTGTGCAGAGTATTGTCGCTAGTTTCAGAGAAGCTCCCCTCACGTACAAATCTAATATACAATTACTATACTATTTTTCCTTTGTATTTATTGTCTTGCTTGTTTGCGTGTTGCTTCATTTTATTTCACAGTTTCTACTTCAGTGGCAGAAACAACGTAATACAAAACAAACTACACAAACTAAGCCAAATTGCGCAAGTGCCCCAACTACTACTGTTACTACTAATAGTATAATACTAACTATGAATATTACTATAAAACATAAAATGCACAACAATGAATTTGTTCCAGTATTGGAAGAGCTGAGAACTGTTGCTTGATTCAAACTTGTGCAACTATATCTACTTAAATCCTAGCAGCATTGTACAATTGTAAATTTGTTAAAGTCTAAATCTACATATGAAAATGAAAACTGCCATTTAAAATACTTACTTACTGGTAGAATCTAAATTGACATAATTTTTGATAGTATTAAATTTTAAATGTTTAAACACATTTTTTTTACTTAGACCAACTTACCAACTAGCACATCAGTCACCAGCACCTTCAGACATCCTTACCCAACTTGCATCACTGAACTGCAGCTGTTGATTACTATTTTTTTTACTATCCATAATCTGTTTGACACTATATTGTGGCAATGCACTTACTTTTTATTTGGAAGATAATGCACTGTCTATAATATATAGCAAAAGCATAGACCCATCTGATGTAATGCAGTAACTGTCTTATAAAAAGTAAGATTTCTAAATTGTTACTTCTGTATAGTATGATTGCATAAATGATGTTTAGAATAACACTATTTAAAATGGATCATATTGCTTTAATATAATGCTTTAAACTATATTTTAAGTTTGTATAGTTGAGGGCTGGAATAATACATTGAAGCAGAAAAAATGCATCCATAATTTTATACAGTACTCTAAACTTGACAGAAATACTACTACATTCCTATTTTGAGCTCAAAAAAATTTAAGTGTAATATTGATATCTATTAAATTTAAGTGGCAGTTATATTATATTTTAAATACAACAATATATATAGAGGTATTGCAAAGCAATAAAAGCTTTCCAGCTGTGGTTAAATTGTCTAGAAATGAGTCATAAAATCAAAGCTTTATAACAACTATTCCATTTTAGTAGTACTCCATACTAACTTTTTCTTTAAAAGTTGTTTTTTATATTGTGACTAGATAATATTTGAGTGACTGCTTGAATCATATAACCTTTTTAACCTGAAAGTAAATCAGCAAATCTGTGCAATAGATGAACCATAAAAGTATCAATTTGTTACATTACAAAATAGTTCAATAAATACAAGTTTATAAAACAGAAAAGTAATGGTTTATACATTCTATAGCAATTATGCAAGTAATTAAGTAGCACATAAGAATATTTACTTAAAAGTTTTTTCTAGTAATTACATTCAAACTAGCATAAGTATTTTGCATTTTTGTGAACTGCAATTATTTAGTAAGCTACATTTTTTTTAATTTAAGTATGAGGTAGACAACAACTAGTGATACTATGGTAGCAAAAGAATAGCATACGTAGTACACTGTCATGTATAAGCGTAATGTTTTGACATATATTATGCACTTAAAAAATTGGTAGGAATTATAGTTGTCACAATTTGAACAAGACTTTTACATTTTTCATTAAAGATTGTAATCCGTTATTAGTTATTTTTTAATCACTTCATTATCTACAACTCAAATCAATACTCTTGACAGTTCATGTGTTACCTTGAATCCTATGTGTGCTGCAATTTATTCAGCATATCCGTGATATTTCCTAAGGAAATTAATTTGTGATTGTCAAGACTAACAAATCGTATCAAGTGTAAACCAGAAAACCAGAACAGTATAACAGAGATATTACATGTTCAATACTATTTCATTAATCTTAATTCATGTGTTGACAAGAGTGAATCTTGTCAACATTTTCAACCTAAGCTTGCACATACAAACCGAATTAGATTGATATAATTACAAATCCGTGAAAGAATTGTAGATAAATAAAACAATACACGGCAAAAACATATTAGATCCTGACAGTGATTTCATCAGGAATTCATATGCATTTTCATCTTGGCCAGATAAGTTCTCCACATTCTGCCAAATTTAAGTTCACATTACATTTTTCTTAGTAATCCTCATCATTACCTATCCTACGGATATGCTGAATTACAGTTGTTCTTTCTGGCACATTAGTGAAAGATTGCAAAATACTTTCTCTTGTTAATTAATATATTCTTTTATATTCATACTTGTCTGCTTAATTTGTCATTTATTGACTTATTTGATTATCTATTTGCCCCGATTCTAGTATCATAACACTTCTTTCTTTTACCTTTTCTTCCTAGTAGTAATGTACTAAAAACTACCATAATTTCATTGTATATAGCTCTTTCAAATAATATCTACAAAAAAGTTAAAGAAAAATTACTCTTCTAGCTACAATTGAAAGCCAATTTTTTCAAGTTTAAATATTACTATGAACTAGATGGTTGGAATGGAACAAAATATTTTCAACAAAAAATGAAGTTCAATATATATTCATATTGTGCTAGACAAAGTGTCTCAGAATGGGATATTTTAAAAAATGAAGATTGCAGCAAAAAAAGTATGCATTTGTGGGTTATAATATATTTTGCTGGTTCAGTTACAAAGTTTTTACTGCTTATCTTCAATAGAAGTCCATTTGTCAATGCAAAGACCAGACTTTTGCATAGCCCAGCTCAAAAACTATTGCTGCATGGTAAAAATGAATTTCAAATTTGATTTGCTCCATCTATTCTTACTATTTTTGCTTTATAGCGTTTTTTGCCTACAAAAATAATAAATAGTACTTTGAAACAAACCAATGTATATGTATACACATTGTCACAATATTGGAGTACACTCCTTATTTATAATCCTACATACAAAAAGATCCTTCCAACGATATCCACATCTTTAACTTCTGTACCATCTTTCATTATTCCATAGAGTATTTTTTCAGTGTTTCCCAAACTGACATCTCCGACAAACACCTGGCGGAGTAGCCCCATGATTAAATATCTAGCCAATCTGAGCTCAACATTTACTAATTGAAAACATCTCTCACTCTTCTTTGTTTTCATCACAATTACCCTGCTACTGTGCAGAGTATCGTTGTTAGTTTCAGAGAAGCTTTCTTCCCATATACATTTAATACATTTCAACTGTACTATTTATCTTAGTTTACTGTAATTGTCTTGCTTGTTTGCGCGTTGCTTTTTCTTTTGTTTCCCACATATATACCTGCAGAATTGCAATCTGTAAGTAAAAGGCACAACAAAATAAGCATGAAGATGAAAACTAGAAAATAAAGCAAGGCACGCAAAGAATGTAAGATAGCAAAGCAAACAATACAAAGTAGTTATGAAATATGAAAATAAATTTTACTCACAAACAATATTGGGCAAACAACATGAGTTAGGTGCCTCCTTCCTTGAGCAGCAGTATATTACAAGGGAATAAGAAAAGAGTGCATTGCATGAAGCAAAGTTTTATCTTAAGTAATATTGAGTATGTGCAGCCAGATAACCAATTATGGAAATATTACTGTATGAACTGGCAGTGACATTGAAGATGTTTATGGAGATATCAATGCATTAAATTGTTAACAAAATGTATAAAAAATGTAAAAGATAGCAGAATTTGTTGAAGGATATTGAGAAATTTTGTTAGTGCTATTGGGGCAGATCATTTTCTACATGTAGTGATATGGTAGCTTTACTCTATGTTATGCCAATAATCACAGTACAAAAACAAATAGATATAAAATGCTTATATAAGAAATAAAATTGAGAGTAAATATTAGTGTTGGGAGACCAACTTGTCAATTGATAAAACATGAAAATGTTCATACTTGCCAATATGAAAGAGAGGGAGGAGGGGAAACTGCCTCCTATAAATTTTGATAGATGTGTAGAGGAATTAGCTAAATATGAAGTTGAAATGTTGGCTGTTCCTAATATTCATTGCAACAAAAAAGTAAATAATTTGTCTCTTTAAGCATAAAGTATTTGTTAACTTCAACATCTTGATTTGTCATGATTGATCTGTCAGGATATTTGCCGGTCCTGCTATCTCTTTAAATTGCTACGGCATAACTGCTCTACTATGTTCATCAATGTTTGTATATGTTCACCTATATTTTGCCCACACTTTCTCTCACCTTCCGCCTCTTTTACCTATTTTTGCCTTTTATCCTAATTGCGCCTTTAATGCCAAACCGTTTGTGTCTACACCTTTGTCACAATCCTTTATGGACTCATTTGTTTTATACCTCTACAATTTGCCACGTGTCATATTTCTTATGGTTCTGTGGAAACTTTTTTACTCATTTTCCACCCACGCATGTTCTGTGTCATAATACCTCTTCAACTTGCTGAATATTATTCTATTCCACTCTATCTCCTGTCATAATACTTTAATCACCACCTTCAATGATTTGGATATTATTCCAGGATAGTCATCAATCTTGTAATCCCGCTTTCTTTGGCTTCAATATGAATTACTCTGCTTTACTCTGCTTTATTTCCACCAAAGATAATTTCTCAGAACTACTTAAATTATTCTAGAATTGTCACAAGCTTACCTATGGGAATTAATATGCTTATTTATGGAGTAAAAGATGCAGCGAGATTCACCAAAGAGACAGTTTCAAGGGCACTTCAAGAGGGTATACTGCAGGAACTAGCGGGAACATGTTTATTTGTTCAGTCTTGTGTTTATGTTCACTCTTCTAAGTTTAATAAAACTTTTATATCTTTATTAAATCTTTTCTTTGTTTTTGTTTGCCTGCCCTCTGCCGTACACCGGACTTTGCCCACTTTAGGTAGCTCTTAATATATTATATTATTGTATTATCTCCTTCATCCTTCCAACATGATCTGATTTGTGGTTATAAAGAGTTATTGCAAAGATAGTATGGAGTGATATGGTATAAATACAAACACAGGTATGGTTAAAAAAACAAAGTACTAAATACTTCATGTTAAAACAAAAAAATTTAAAAGTGCTGATATTCAAATGCAAATTGTAATAAAAACAAAATGAATTGCATCAGATGAACAAAAGGCATAGAAAACAACTGTGATAGTGCATGCCACAAGAATTTCAAAAAAAGTTGAACACAAAGTGGAAGCAACAACTAAGTAATCAATTAGTAACTGAAAACTGAGCATTTAAAGGCTCTGACCAAGAGTATAAAATGAATTTATGAGCTAATAATGTAGTTGCAACTGAAGATATCAGATAATCATCAAGGTGGTATATGCAATCATTATCCTGACAAATTTAGAAGATACGTGTGAAGCCAGCATAAAAAGTCTGCAACAATTAATTCATGCACATGATTTGGGGTGACACTGCATATTAGCAATGCAAGACGAATCAATATGTTCTGCCCATAACAACTCAGTTTTATGGGTTACATAATTCTAAAAACAGAGAAACGAGAATACAAGAAAGAAACATGCAGGATAGTTTGTTAGTACAGGTAGTTCATTGTTAGGAATTAACCGGTTAATGGTTAATCCTGTATTTATGTTAGCTGCATCATTGTTTCTGTTCTCAGTTTAAGAATTCCAACTGTTGACATCATGCTTTTACTTTAGCCAATGGAGTAATACCACAGCGCAATTGCTACTGGTCCATAGTGTGGTTGAATATTTGTTTGTCTTGCGTTGCTAGAATTTACTTCTAGCAATGCAGTAATATACTCTATGATCTATGTCTAAATGTTTGTTTGTATTACACTCACGTATTGTTGAGAATGAGTGTTCTCAACACAGTATAAGATATACTATTTGCAGTTGACACTCCTTAAGACAAACACAAGCAATAGTTAATTGAACGTACAAGTTTGAATAGAAAATGTGTAATAAATCAACTTTCAGTACTGCCAACTTTTTAAGTGTCAAAAGTTATGATGTGTGAGGACTACAACTATGCCTTAGATCCGTATGTTCTAGAATATCTTACTTTATGTTCTGTTTCATATATTTTGGTGACTTTTCATAAAATCAGCCAATGGGGATTTTGCTCTATTCTTATTTAGATGACCTTTTACAGATTAGCCAATAGGAAATTATTCTGATGACTCTTCATAGACCAGCCAATGGGAATTTGCTCTTATTCTTGATGACTCTCCATAAATCAGCCAGTGGAAATGAGGCTAGTCATCAAGTTCAAGCTAGTCATCAATTATTCTTTTATATTTTATCCATGTTTTCCTGTCATTAGTGGAAACACATACATGCATGCATCTCTTAACTGGCATATGTGTAAAGTCAATGCACTTGCACTTCTTTATTTCTCTTGTTCTCTTTCTTGCTGTTATTCATTGTCCTTGTTCTGTTTCTGTTTCTTTAATCCTTTTCCTTCTTTTCCAAGTCTTGACAACATGTCACATCTCAACTATGGTAATTTGCGGAATAATTCAAATTTCAAATGTCTGCAATTGTAGCAGTCTTGGTCATAGACACCATATCAACAAAAGTTTTGTGCGTTTCATTTTCTGCTACTTTTTACGTGACATTGCAGTTTTCACCTAAATTTAATGATATTTAGCCCTTGTTTTTTGGACCACTGTAGGCTGGGAAGATTGGTAGTTTTGGATAGTATTCATACTTCAAAGTTCAAAGTTGTAACCTAGTCAAGCTAACATGAAAGTTTTTTTTATTTTTAAGAATATAAACAAGCCTATTTTTGCACATTGGAATCTGTTAATAAGTTAAATTTACATTGGAATTTCAACTAAATCATTAACTTATAGCACTTTTTTTTGTGGTTGAAATTAGCCACAGTGACAGATTTTATTATGCATACTTAGAATTATATTGAAGAACCTCGCATCACCGTGGGCATAACAATGTCAGAATTTAGGCCCACATGATTAGTCTTTGATGAGTAATTGCTCTGCCTTTTGAGTATCAAAAAATAAACTTGTCTAAAATATTTTTGCACTTTTGAATAGATTTTATTTCAAACTTGTCTGAATTCTGAAAACCAAGAAAACACCAAAAATAGTATAATATTTATTCTGGGTGTAGAATAGTTTGCAATCTAGGATGAATATTTTTAAATATTCTACTGTGTATCAGATTGGTACATTGTCTATACAGAAATAATTGGCCAATACAAATATTGACGATCTACAATATTATCAACATAAAATTAGATTAATTCATCTGATATAAATTTTCAATAACTAGTAGTCTGTAGTTGTGCAGACCAGTTCTGAACCTTAATTTTCATCATAATCAAGAATTCAATACATTTACCACTGTATTTGATATTCTTGATTTTTATAACTTCATACATGAATTACTTGTCGGAAGTGATACGGACCGGTAGACTCTGGCAAACCTCTGTATTGCTTTACTAGCTTTATAAACTGGAACAGTCCATTGCCTTCAAATCTTTATGTCAACAAGTTACTGTTAGGAATTAACTCCCTTAGGGATTAATTCTATTTTGATAGCTGCGGTCATTTTTTATTCATGACGTTCCAAGTAAATTGGCTGCACAGATGCCAGTAGGGTTATATATTCTGTTGTGTTGATAGAGATAGTTTGCTTCTATCAACACAATTAGTGCATGATAAATATACAAATTTCTGTCACAGTTTCTTGTGCTTTGTCGTATTTCATGTTTCGAAGTTATCAATAGCATTACCAACTTGCAAAGATCCTCCGAGGTTGGAAAATTGTCTAGATGCTCATATACTGTAGTGCACATCTTGAAAATCTTGCACATTAAGCAAGTAGAATATATGATTGACTTACACGATATTATAGCATCACTGATAAACTGGCTAATGTTGACTATTTTAGGTATCACATGATTGATTCGTGTAAAATTCATTTGGAAACTGTGACTTGGGTATAAAATGGAAGCTATTAGAACTTGATTAACCAGTCCTACACTTTTTTGACAGTTGATCATTTATTGCTTAAAACTGAAACGTGCTCACTAATCGCTCACTGATAAAATATATTCAAATATTTTCAAGCAATCAAGAAATCTCTCCTTCTGATGAAGAAAAATCCCAGAAATCCACATGCAAAATGTTTTTGGCGTACGGAATGCTTTACCAGTAGAGCAAATCGGATAATAGAATATTAATCTCAATTTGATATGCGCTTCTGCAGATTTTGAAAACCAAAAATCGATTATATTTATCGCTCGATGTAAGGTACGGTACTTATTTCAACTTAACTGAAAAATTACTTCCAAAATTAGTTTGAATCAAAATTTTAGAAATTTCCTTGCGACGGGATTTGCAGAAGTTGACGGAAAATTGCTACTTTCCGAATGATATATGGCATTCCAGACAAGTTTTCATTCATAAGATTTAGGTATTTATCCACAATTTCAGCTGAATTATCTAGGTTGATGAGAAGTGTTAAGTCAAGAGTGTTATTGGTAACTGTTATAGGGCTTCATTTATTGAGCCAGGTAATTTTTGCGGCTCGTGAATCTGGCAGGATCGTATATATATTTCAGGAAAGCGAACTCGAAGATGAACCTTCAGTTGATAATGAAAGTGAAGCATCAACGAAGGTTATTAAAGCTAGGCATGTTTTCAGCGAAGTTTTTACCCATGACGGGGAAGATGATCCTGCGACGGAAATCGTCGTGACCATTCCAGATTTCGGCGACGTTACGATTGAACTAAGTCGATCCGAGATAGTAGGGAATCGTATAGAAGATGGAAAATCTTTTAGTGTGTGGGAAGGAAATGTCCTTACTGATCAAATGGACGATGATTCATTTTTATACGCTAGTTCCCGAGCAAATTTCGCGTTATCTCCTGAGGGAATACTCTCGTGTTCAATCAGGGTACAATTTCTATCATGAGATAAAGCTACATTTTTGTTACACTAATTAATACTTATATATGCAACAGTTCAATAAAAAACGCTTTAAGTGCCTGCCCTGTGGGGAAATGGCCGAGCGTCTCGTTAACGACGATGATGATTTTTCGTGCGTAAAACTCAAAGAAGTTCCCATCCTTCAACGTGAGATAGCTAATGAAGGAGATAGTGGAAACCAGCGACAACTCCTTTAGAAAAAGCGAGTAGTAGCTAAAGAACCTCACAAATTTGCTGTACAAGGCGTTCGCGGACGAAATTTGGAGACTGCTACTGATGATGGATCTGTGATAGATGTAATGGTGCTCTACACATATGCGGTAACAGTTGTGAAGTTCGGTATTGAAAGCTGGGTCAAGAATGCCATAGCAGCTGCAGTAGTGGAAATTAACGATATCTATGCAAATAGCGGTATAGCTCTTGAAGCAGATGTAAGTTAAACAAGAAATCTAAAACAACCTGCTAGTCTAGAAAGTTGATTCTTGCCATTTTTCCTTGCCAAACTTGATGGCATTAAATGAAATCCAGTTCTTACAGTTTAATAATATTTAAAAATGGAGGTACTATTGGTGTATATTTTGCAAGAGTCTTATGATGATAAGTACATATAAGTAGCTATTAAATTATTTCAATCGAACTTTATATGTGCTTCTAGATTGTCGCTTGGGGTATGGTTGATTATAGTGAATTGGGGAGCTTCCAGGAAAGTCTCGATTGGGTCAGTCAAGACGAGAATGTAGCATACTACCGAGACCTCTACGGTGCGGATTTGGTTACTCTTGTAACCGTCGATAGTTTGTTTGAAGAATATTGTGGGTTTGGATGGGTAGCTAATCCTGCAAGCTCTTTAACGGATGATATGGGTTTTAGCGTTGTAGATCTCGGCTGTATGGAAACCAATATGTCTATGGCTCATGAATGGGGGCATAATATGGGTACGATAAAAATGCAATAAAATCATTTTATACCTCCGATACTTAATGCAGTAGCTGCAGACTAAAATTTAAAAATTGTAGAAACTAAGAATTTCTTGTGCAAAATTTCATCGAATCATTTTGGTAGTAATTAATTATTTTGGAGAATAATATTCATGCTGTCCTTACCGCTATACTATGATATTGATTTTCAACTTTTTATTTATACATTTGGCAGTTTAAAATTTACCTGGAGTAAGTGCCAATGTTGCGTTATAGTTCTAAGAGCTATAGTGAAATTATATAACATACATTTTAGTACAATGCAATTTTGTTCAGCAACAGAAACATGTATTTTCTAAAGACCGTCCTCTCAAAAATTCGATATTTTTCAAGGCTGGTGGACTTTTAGGAACGTTTCAGTAGTATGATAGTTTTTATATCGCAATTTTAAAATTTCTTTTTGCTGAATTTTCTTTTTCCTTTAGGCTGTGATCATAAATATGATGGCACGCAAAAGCTGTACTATGCGTATGGGTACCAGAGCAAATATTGTGAGTGGCACACAGTAATGTAAGTACCTGATTTTTTTAAGTTTTCTCGTTGAATATAGCAGCTCATAGTTTAGTACTTCATACACATTTGAATCTTCTGGTATAGTAGGTATTCCGCAAACTGATACCATTGGTAATACTAAAACTAGTAGTTGATTTATAAATATTGGGTAAGACATAAAGTGTGATAATATCAGCAATTAGAAGTGGAGTGGTAAGCTGCTATCAAATAATAGAATATTTTGCTTAGTTTGTACTCATTATCGAATATCAACTATATGAATTTAAATCCATCGGCTCTGCAATGAGTACAGTGACAAATTTCAGCTGCATTTTTAAGAAACGTTATAATACTTTATTGAAAACTTGACATAAGAATACGTTACCTTTGAAATTTGAGTTCATGCGTAAGAATCTTTTGTGCGATGATATAGAAGAATTTTGAAAAGTTTACTAATATAATTTTCATGGTTTTCAGTATATGTTTTCGTGGGGTTCAATTATTTTGATCATTACTAAACTTCTGTGGCAAAGCTATTATCTACTATTCCGAAAACTTTGGACCGCAGAATTTTTGTTGGACAATTTTTATATCACCAGAAAGTATTAAAAGAAAATTTGTAACTTATTAAACTTTTGCATTATTTTCATAGTTTCACTTAACACTACAAAGTAAAAATGTATATAAACTATTTCATGTTAAATTAATAATATTTATTATTTTTTTTTATTTTATGACAACTTTTTAGGGCCTATCCATGTTATGCAAGTGAACGAATCCATTATTTCTCAGACCCTGGCATGATCTCTATATGGTCTGGAGAAGCATTAGGAAACAGATATGCAGATTGTACTAGAGTAATTGAAGACTACAAACTTGTTGTCTCGCAATATAGAACTGCATAAGCTTAAACTGCAAAGATTAAAAAATCTGAACGTTGCATTTACCTTAATTAGAGAGCATTAGAGTATTATTAAAATAGATTTCGAAATTCAAATCTTTTATTTTGCTAATTTTTTTTTCATTTTTTTAAGTTTATTTTTTTCAATGGCTCTGTCATTGAATATTCAGTAAAATTGCTATCCCATGTGAAAATCATAAAAGCGCATAAAATTTTAGAAGCTGAATACAATGTACTCGTGATTTAAGATGAGGTGTGACAACTTTCCTGACCCCGCACTATATCGAGATCCGAACTAAATCAAAGCAATGTAAATTGCAAGTGCACTATATTGAGATTGAAGCTGATTTATGAAATATAATACTTTTATCTTCTGAAGCTTGTGAAGACCCGACATCACTAAGATTCGAGGATCTTTTTATACTGTCCACCCATTAGTAATACTAGGAACTTGATTATTCGATCAATTGTAAAGTGAACTACTGCATAAACCCACATAATCATTTTGATCGATACTTGCAACTTAAATGATCACAAAGCTGATTTTGCCTAATTTAGGTAACACAAGTTTTAACCAGTAAAATTAACTCATTTACAGCATTGAAAAAAATGTTCTCGTGTAACTTGCCATGTCATCCACAAGACGAAGCGTACCACCAAGTGAAAATAGCTGAAATAATGTATGATTACTAAAGAAATAATGTGCCACAGAAAAATTGATGATTCAGTTAATTGAAGTAGCGTACCATGTTGCATCTCTAATATTTGATTTAAAAAAATTGTAGTATTGTCTGGGTCGACATGACAATGGCATCATTTTACAGCAGTGGACTTAAAATACAACGAATTCGATTTTAACGAATGTTACATGTAGCAAATTAGCGAAAAAGGCATAGTGTCCGAAATTTACAGTTTATACCATCTAATTAAGTTATGTAAACTTATTATAAGAAACGGAAGCAAAAACTATATTATTTATTTTATTCAAATATATACAAAGATAATTATCGCCTTCTGAAGCTCGTGAAAACTGGTGAAGACCCAGCATCAGCAAGAGTCTGGGATCGTGGATCTGCAGCTGCGGCCCACCCGCTAATACTTGAGAGCTGGCTACGGTGCAGGGATCTTCGGCGGACTTGACCTCCTATTGTCTGCCCTCCAGCAAACCCCCGGGGCGACATTTTCGGGGAGGAACCTTGGTCATTGGGGTCAATAGTGCCCTCGGAAATCATTTTTGCCAGGCTGTGTCCCATGCGTCCCCCAATGTGAGTAGCAACGCGCTTTACCTGATTACAAAGCGTACTAAACTCAATACACAAATTTTTTATATTTGACATCTGCAGATAACCTAGTAATTGCCAAGATTTAGGATTATGCTCTCTTTTATAAAAAAATGCTATTGTATTGCATACATTTTCAGAACTATAGATAAATCAGCCAATATATATTAGGCAAAACCACCAAAACTTATATAAAAAATTACACAAAATATTGCAACTATACCATATATTTTGCATCCACAAAGCTTAAGTCAATTAATACAATCTTAAAACAATTTAATGCAAATAAACCAATGGAATCATTTGGCATTACTTTATCAAGTAAAGGAATTGACGAGTAGAGGTAAATCACTTAAATCGAACAAAAATAATCAAATCGGTTTAATTTTTGCCTCAATGAAGGTCTAATTTTTAAAATTACATCAGCCATTGAAAACGAATTGTCGCAGTTGAAGTTAAATGCAGCAGTAAAAAATTGTTCTTCACTACATTTGACGAATCAAACTATGCAAATGATTTGCTATATGATTATTGTTTATATAGTCAAGAGTCAAAAAATGGGTATTTCCAACTATTATATATGGCCTTACAGTAACCAGAATAACTTATCAGCCCATAGTTTAGCTTCTACAATTCAATGCTCAAATTATTCATGGTTCATACGTAGTACGTTATTCGGATATAAAGAATCTGTCGAGACCACAATTCGTTATATCCAAATTCTTAAACAACCTTGGCACATTACGACTTTTTTATTTATTCATTATGAGTAAAAATTCGGTATACCCGAAGTTTACTGTTATATGATATTTATTCAAATTTTTTTATCTGTGCATTACAATGAATGTTAAGAAATAATTTTGTTGACTACCTGAGATGCAGATGGAGATAATTTGAAATTGTAGCACACATTACAGAGCTCTTCATAGCGGCTGAACAACGCAAACATCATATCACTTAGGTGATCCCACAGTACTGGCAAAAGACAGCTCTCTTTACTCAAATGTTTTTCCATTCTAGCCATTATAAGCTTTAACCCTTCGGGTACGGATCGATCGTCTAAGTGTCTTTTCACCATGTTATCCAAACCTTTTCGATTCTCATGATATATCACATCTTGCGGCCCAACAGAAGTAACTAGCTCTTCAATTCGGGTAAAAAATGCTATTACATGTGGAAACTGACATTGTACTAGCCAGTCCAAGTACTCCTGACTAGTAGTTTCAAACATTTGATTTGCCTGTAATCAGTAGAACCACATAAACAATACGAGTAAGAAAAAAAATCATGTTGCCAAGAAATTGACTATTTTTAACGTTTCACTGTAGTACATGTAACTTTTCCTACAACTTTTCTATGGCCACAAATTTTATTTGGATGGGAAAATTTCTCTTGCATTTTTCGCTTAAACGCTTATATTCAACTTAATGCAATTACTCGACTGAACTGTTGATGGAATTAGCTCAAATAAATGCACAATTCCGAGATCTAATTAATCATCACGTTCTTCAAACTAACTCAATTCAAACATACTTTTCTCAAAAAAAAAAACAGCCCAAAAGATTTAAAAATTTTACCATCTAGTATGTAAATCGTAGCAAGCACTATCAACATGCTGATCACATATTTTTATGAACGTATAAACAAATATACCTTGAGCTTCTAAGAAGGTTCATATCTACAGCAGTAATCAATTACACAGATGCAAAAAAGATATCCCATCGGAAAGTCTTGTGTTTCAATATTAACATTATTCTAGAACAATAATATAACAATTTTAGAGCACTATCTACAAGTAATTTCATTGGCTAACCTGAGAAACATAGCCTTCCAAGATAGGTATATCCCTAGGTCCAATTGTACGCTTAAAAAAATATGCATTTTCCATTTTTATTACATTCGCATATTTTGGATTTGCTTGAGCCATCTATATATAAATAAATACTACATAAAGAACAGTTGTTCAATAATATCTTATATATAATAACCCTAAGAGGGCATTCCGTTAAAATCATCTCAAGTAGTCCGAACTTTGAAGCCTACAGTTTTGGAGGTAATGACGATGCGAGTAATTCTGTAGAAATATTTTTGAATCATTTTTCGAGCAACAGAAACAAGCCGAGCACAGTAAGGCATTAAAAAGAAACAACCGGAGCATAGCAGAGGGAGGCAAAAGAAAAGCCACTTGGGCGCAGTGAGGGAGGTGAGGCAAGGATACCCGAGCGATAGTTAGCGGTTAAAATGCTAGTTGCTTTTATATTAATACAGTAATCTTTTGATATTACATATTCGTTTTTAACGAATTTTTCCCTTGAAAGAAAAAAGATCATGTTGTGTCCATGTTCAGCTTTAGATTTTCGGTTTCGATGGTCTGGACAAAGTAGATGATAGTTGTTTTCAAAAAGAAATTATTCTTTTGCAGTAGTTTTGCCATTGAAGAATAAATTTCAATTTGCCTGAAAAGGTATATGCATCAATAATCATGTTTTAACACTTTACGAATAAAAAAAGGAGCTGTAAATATAAATTATTTATGATTTCTGATTCGTGCGAAAGAGAATCTGAACTGCTTGACTTGTACAGTTTAAGTTTCTCGTTAAAGAATCCCAAGGATTTGAAGCACACAGTGAAGAGAGAGAGAGTAAAAAAGCAATATTAAATGTGTACCATACAAAACACGTCTTCAATTTAAGATTACTCCAGAAAAATATTTTAGGAACAATTTCTACGGCCGATCTTCAATATCAAAGGCTACTACACAACAAGTGTATAGTCAACTAGTCAGTATCAATACGAGCTAATATGTAAAACTATAATGAATGGCTAGCGCTATTTCTGTCATATAGTTCAATATTAAAAGATAAAAGCGTACCTGTTCTAATTGCTGGAATAAAACCAATGCAAGCTTTAAATATGCAGTTGATGCTTCTTGTGTATAGGCAACCTTGCCGCCGCTTCCAACTGATACCTATGTGCACGAATTTCAACCTTATGAAAACATATTGAAGAATTTTTAAACGAAAGACATCGCCTGCATATGTATGTATGCATGTGCGCGCACGTACAAGTTAGTATGTTATTTATGCATAAGAAAGTTTTTGGGATATAAAAAAATTCATTTTTAACGAATAAATTAAAAAACCGCATCGTGCCAAGTTCAATATCAGATTTTCGGATATGACGAGTTAATGGTGTTCCCAGCAGATTCGTTATATTCCAAGTTTACTGGTATGAATATATATGTATGTATGAATCTATGCATATACCTGCATGCGATCTACAAGCCTAGGAAGCTTAGCAAACGGTGCTAGAATTCCGGGTCGTTTTGCATCTGTCTTCCAACTATGAACCCATGACACCTTAAGTAACAATGCATACAATAAAAATTGCCAATTAAACATCCATATTGCAATTTTTTAATACCAATAGATGCACGTATAAATATTCGATGTGTCAGCATGTTTCAGTATGTACCCACATAGGACTGCATCCAGTTTACACCAGTGTCTACGCTTCATTATGTATGGCATTTAATTGCTACTGAACCTCTTGATGTAAAAAAACATTAAAAAAAACAATAGTTGTCCACCAAAAAACAATTATTGCTTCCTCAATATTTATGATTAGCATACAACCTATCAGATCACTCACATGTAAACTTTTACTATTTCATGACTTTTCAGAGTTATAATGAAAGGCCACAAGAATAATAACTGAACATTTCTAGAGTCTAAATATACAAACCAATCACCTACATACTTCTTCCACCATTTCATAACTTTTCAGAATTTTGATGAAAAGTGATAAGAAAAATTATAGTACACTTCAAAAGTCAAAATATGCAGCACCTGCTCTTCAATGAACTTGTTGAACTTGCCCATTAAAGAAACTTTGAACTCTAAAATGACATGCGCAGCTATGTGATTCTGACAGTCCGGTCGTTGGTTGGCTTTATCCAGTACAGTCAGAGCGCCAAGCATGTCTGAAACCTATAGAAATTACACATTCATATAAATAAATACAGTAAACATTAGATATAGCAAATTTTCTTTTAATGAATTTCACATATACTGCATAAACGAAAAAATCATTTTGTGCCAAGTTCAGTTTCAGATCTTTAAATATAACGAATCATAGAAGCGATTCTGGCAGATCCGTTTTATTCAAAGTTTACAGCATACTTAAGTTTTTATGAAAATTAAACCTTACTGCCCACATTACAACAAGAAAGAGTGAAAAAATGGCAAAACTTAATGGAAAAATGAATCCTATGGTGTGCAGGGTGCCAATGATGTGGCAGCATAAGCTTGATTTATTTTATTAGTTACATCAGAATAAGCTTCAGACATTAATTGTCCCTGTACAGCAAACAAATGACTGCAGTACTTTGAATACAACATCACAAATAGGGCTGAACAAAATCGAACTAATAAGAATACCATATTTAATCTTATAAACCATACCTATTGCAATTTTTCAACATATTTGAGCGAATGTATATTGCATTGTATGACTTAAATGTTTCCTATTGGTTTTAGCAGTATAATTGAAAAAAGCATCAGTTTATAAATATCTATATATATAGTCTAAGTTTTTTGTGTCATTCATTTAGTTTATTTTGTAAAATATATATATATATATATGAAATCTCTTTTAATAGTTTTAATACATTTATATCGATTATAAATAGCTTTTATATTACATAGTTTAAATATATTTGTGTTTTAATATGATCTTGTAAATTGCAATGATTTTTCCTTTGAACCAAGTCTCAATGTACCCCCCACCATTGGTTCCTTTTAAAGCATGTTATATAAATATATGCAGTTTTAATAAATACATAATTTTTATGGTTTGAGGCAAAAAATTGTAAGCTTAGGACTCCATCGACTTGATTTATAATTTAGCAGAATTTAGTGTGGTAATCTCTGAAAAAAATCATCATTTTTGAGTAAAATTACCTAGGCCTTACCCTTTGAATGGCTCTGAATAGCTTTTCTAATGGTTTAAATTAAATACGACAATTTTTTGTTTTCCATGAATTTGTTTAATCAAAATTTGTGGCTTTATTTTACTGCATATAAAGTAGCTTCATTCGATTATTATACATATATTTTATATTTGAGTAATTAACTTAGTTTACTTGTTTTCACGTAAAATTGTTTTATACAGTTCTATTATGATGCACGATGAAAAATTGCTTCATTTCAATGGTCTAACCATAGTACCTGTAATATCTTGAATCTCAAAAACTTAGTTCTTGATTTAAATTGCTCACATATTTGGTTTTATCATGTTTAATGATTTTAATATCATCACTAAATGGCTTAAATAGGTTTTATTACTTACGTCTACAATCTCTGTTCCGAGTCGGCCAAAATTTGAACGCAACTCTAGAAAACCATCAGATAAAATAGAGTTTGACTTTTCGAGCTCAGTTCTATCAGTGCTAATATCAAAAAAACCTTGAAAAAATTTGTGGGCACGCATAATGACAGGCATTGAGTACTCCACAGCTTCCATAACAGCATTTGGTACAGTAATCTGTATATTTATACGTTTGAGATTCTATACATTAAACTTCGAATATAACAAATTCATTTCTTACAAATTTTCACTTATAGCGAATAAACCATACAGTAACATCGTGCCCCGAGTCAGATTTTCGGATATTACGAATTTCGGAAAGAGCAATTCGTTATATCCAAAATTTACTGTAAATATGAGCAACAATATTTATACTTTCTGTCACTTCTTAGAATATGTTTCAGGATTTAAATGGGCACCATATTTCATTGGTTAAAATTACTCTGAAAACGCTGGCAAAGATGCATATTTTTGACCTTTTTATATCCTGCATACTCTAAAAAGAAATGGTAGGGCTTTTGCAATAAATAATATATATATATCAATACTAGATTGTAAAATATTAGAAAATTTTTTGCTATCATCTAGATCTTGTAAAGGCTATAAGCCATTAATTGATTTTCTGATGAAAACACTGTCCTTTTGTACTTTGAGAAGTCCTTCCGCGCAAAATTCTACCCAAGTATTCTTAGTAACTAGTTAATGTTAAGAAGATTTGTTCCTAGACCGGTACTAATAAAACATCCGATACATAAATATGCGATTAATAATGCATACTTTTTTCTCCCGACTTGCAATGAACAATTGCTTTTCCGATAAATTTAAATTGGTTGTTTCCAGCTGCGTGTACGACGGATCCTTTGTCCAATATTTTTTTACATGAAATATCCTTCGGAATTCCAAAAATATCAGAATAAAATATGAGATGTTACCCCGCTTTCGATTTAGCATTTCGGGCTTATGCAGTTTGAAGTGGTTTCAATATTAGAGCACACATACATAAATACGAATATACGTACACGCACATAAGAGGAGCAAATCCAGTAAAGTTCTAATTTGCTAATGCAGTCAGTAGTTTTGAACAACAACTAATAGAAACTATTACAGCACAGTAAGTAAGATTGAATCAAATAAAAGGAGAGATGATCAAAAATAATAATTTTATACTCATTAAAATTTAAGCTTTGAGCCAATTAAAATAGGCAGTTGCTCTGATATCAATATCAGGGCCGCAAGCGAACATATTAACAGATAACAAATCCGATTCATATGTATACAATACATATGCTTCTAGCTAATGATATTCAATTTATAAAAAATGATGTCAACTATCTGTCGTTCACACAAACATAGATATATTTATATACGCTCACTAAAAATATACCATTCATGGATATTTATTGCAATTGTATAAGATGCCTACACTGTCCCAGAAAATAAGTCGCAAATGAAAGGTAAAAGTTATGGAAAAAGGCACCAAATACTATTCCTTTCCTAAAAATTTAGCATGACTTTTTATTTGCAACCGAATTATACGGCCTAATGTACACAAGCATAGTATAATTCAGCAAATAATTATTAATATGTAAATAACATTAATTCACACGTACTTGCTCATTGCTAGGTTTAATAGACATTGTATTCGCCTCAGCTCCAATAACAGCTCTATCGAGGGCATTCATGCTACTCGGAATACTTCTAGAAAACTGGAAAAAAAATTAATATAAAAAATTAAAATTGATATTGTTCAAATTGATAGTCCACTATATGATATATTCTATTCTTTGATATTTTATAACTGCACCAACTCAGTTTGCTGATGTACATTGATATCTTTAATCCGCTATATTCGATTAACTGATAGATTTTAATATAACTGACAGTATCGGTTTATGAAACATCAACTGTAATAACCTATAATGAAGACTCAACTGGTGAATAATTGGCATAGCAGAAATTCCAAAAGGTTTAGACAATATCGCTTTTTTTAAACTTATCAACCGATATTCCAACCAATCAAATCTATTGATTTTGCACAGTTTACATGTCTATCGTGACAAGAGATGAATGAGTCAGCTAGTTACAAAGCGGGCCTAATAGCATTATATATTAGTTTCATCCAACGCCGAACTTGGTACAATATGAGTTTTCTGTTGATTTGCTATAAGTGAAATTCATTAGAAGCAAAGTTGTAATATCCGAAGTTTACTATGTATAAATCTAATCGACTACTGTCTTGATCTTATATGATAATACTGTAAGAGCCCAAGAGAAGAAAATTCGGTTCACAATAGAATAATATTAATAAAAAATAGAAATTTTATTTTTAGTGGTTACTATTGAATGATACATACTTGTTAATCTCTAACTATATGCAAATTGCTAAAAAAAGTAGTAGAATGTAGTAGCAGCACAACCACCAGTAAGAGTATCTTTAAACTACTGCATAATAATTGAAGATAGATACTACTACGATTATAAGTTTTCATTATCAATAGTACTAGGTGTCTTATACTCAAGAGTAGCAGAGGTATACTTAAGATTTCTATGTAGTCATAGCATCTATTACCATGGTATTGTTCAAGTTTCATTAATAGTAATACTAGCAATATTTAAGACTCTAATGTAGTACTTATAAATACTACTGTGATATTAAATATTCATTAGGAATACAAGTAGTAGTAGCATCTTTAAATTAAAATGAAGCAGAATTAGCAGTATCTTTATTCAAGTGTAGTAGTATTAGCATCTTTACTTAAATATAGAAGTAATAGTATCTTTACTCAAATGTAATAGTAGTAGTATCCTTAATCAAATTTAGTAGTAACAATAATATTTCTATTCAATATTGTAGTAATAGCTGCATTACAATACAGTAGTAGTCGTAGTACTTTTAGATGCCAATATAATAGTACTGTAGTAGACATTACGTTCTAATATCCTACCACTCCCTTGCTTTATATACAAACAAAATTGTACCTGAACGCGAGGCAGCAATTCAGTAAAATACTTAACACTAAATCCCTTCACTAAAGTATAACCAAGTTCTTCCGCATAGGCTTTTTGCAAAGTAATCGAACACGGTATAGCTTGAACGCTCGCCAATGAGATCTCAATGGCTCGAACCTGAATTTCACAGATCAATTCATTGAAATTACAATTGATTGTAGCCACTAGTCGCTTTAAATGTATTACTATCATTTATATTTGACCGACATAAAATTTATCCAACTAAATTAATGCATTACTGTATAATTTATGGGTACAAAATTGTATTGTACAGCAGACGATATTTACGAAAGTTCAAGAATTCTATCTATATTGAAGCTGACTAGTATAGTATGGAATCCAGTATACCTGGCACGATTCAAATTTGCAGTTAGTTATTCTTCGACCTAGAATTTTTCTAGAAACATTTTCTCTGTGTACTTCAATCAATTGAATGTTTTTTCCTATCTCTGTGCTATATAGCTAACTATTATGAAGAGAAAATCTGATTTGACTAGTAGTTATATATTACTAGCGCACTGATACATATTTCATATGTTCAATCGACAAAAAGGTTCATAGGTAGTAAAAATATCAATATATTATAGCTTTTCTTTAAAATTCCTTAAAATCAAATTTAAATAAATCGAGTTCAAACAATTTTATTAGACAAAAAAGTCATGAGTATAAGTGCTAGATGATTTTTTCATAGATTTTAAAAATTGCTAGAATAAATCATTTGTATTCATTGGATAATACTTCAATACTTTTTCTCCACATTATAATATCTACATAGATATTAAACAAATATTACCTGGGCAAACAAGTGCTCATAGCGCTTGAGAATAGTATGAAATTGGCGCTGTGCCTGTAGATACGTACACGAATAAATATCACTTTCAAATTGCATATTATATAAGTTATTTGCACCACTTTATTATAAACTATCTTCCAGCAATAGGCACTAGCAATACAGTTATTAATAAGTAAAAAAACAGCTAAAAAATCTATCAGTTTGATAATAAAAAGAATGAATTTTAGAAAACCAGCGCTGATTTTGCACAGCAATTTCAAATAACAAATCATACCTGCAGTAATTTTTGACCTGATCCGTCACCTGTTATACCTGCAAAGCTTCCGTCAGATGCCTTTCCAGCTGCATCTGTAGCAAGCCGCTTCATAAGTTTTCTAATAAGTCATCATGCGTTATGTATTACAACGAAATGAATTTAAAGAAATTTACAAAAAAAATGGCAGAATCAGTATTTTAACCTAAAATGCATTCAAATTTTAATAAATATAGCTGGGGTACAGGCATTTGTTAACTAGTAAACTTCGGATAGAACAAACTTGCTTTTTATGAATTTTCACCAATAACAAACAACCGAAAAAGTCGTTTTATACAAAAGTTCAGCTTCAGATTTTCGAATATAACAAATTTATGACAAATTTGTTATATCCGAGGTTTACTGTATGCGTACTGTGTAAACCTAATATCTTAATTATCTCAAAAAATTATATCTCGACTTCTAAAGCTTTACGTTGACTTGAGTAAATTATTGTATATTACATAGAATTCGTTTCATCAAATAGACCAAATCCGTAGGTCATATGAAATGCATGAGCGCCAACGCGAGTACTGGCACCCTAGCATTTGATGTATATTTTATAGATAACGAAAATATCTCGAAAATAATTGCACCAGGATTGAGCAAGTAGTACTAATTCAAAAGGCTAAAAGAAGTAAGGTTAAAAGAAGTCCTCTATTTACTAAGTAACTAAATATATAAAAGAGGAAAAAATGTAATAGATTATATTGTATTGAACCGAAGTTCAAATTAAACGTTATGTTTAAAAAAACATTTGGAATAATTTGAATTAAACCTATATTAGTCCAGTTGTGGTCAAATAAAACTACTTGCTTGTAATATAATGAAAATCTAATCTCTCGAGCAAATGGAAAGATATATATTTAAAAATAAAGTATCATTTTCCATCAATTAGAACAAATTCTCATATAACAGAAAAAATGGTTGACTCTTTATATTCGACAGATTTTATACTATAATACCAATGAAGTAGAAAAAAAATTATTTAATGAAGTGTTTTTAGCAAGACTTTAGAATGGTATAAAACTGCTTTTGCTGAACAAACAAAAGCTTTTTCTAAAAGAGGTATAAAATACAAATTGTTTTTCCGCACTCTAAAACATGAAGATACGATAAGTACCTTGTTCCCCTGAATAGAATATATTTTCAAAAAAGGAATTATTTCAACAAAATGATCGATAATATGAAAAACTATTATTGAAAAATTTTGAATTATTTTTACACGAGTCTCCATTTTTCCACAGAAACTGATTTGTGCAAAAAATTATCTGTTATTTCATTGCTCTCCTTTCCAGCAATACATTTGTTTGCGTAGATGTATGTAAAACCATATTGGATTTTGCTTTAAAAAACTCCAGGATTACAAATTGAACAGATTTTGCTTATTGCTTACTTTAAAACAGTAGTAAGAGCAACCAAAAATGTGTTTGCAGTCGTTCTTAGATACACTCGTCCATCTGATATCATCTTCAAGTTTGCTGTTCCCTGAGATTCCGAAAGTTTATTGCACGAATCTAACGCTGCTAATAAAGCATCTGCAGCTCCCACGACACGACGCAGGCCATCTTCCTATAGTAAATATATATTCTGCTGAGCAAACTTGATGCTGAATACCGTATTGAGTAAAATTTGGATACAATGAATTTGTCATTATATCCGAAAATCTGAAGTGTAGCAGTATTTTTGAAACCTACTAAGTAGCTAAATTTTCAATAATGACTAGTATACTAGATTGTATACTATATTACACTATATTAGTTGATATGAATGTAAACTAATGTATGATAAAAATGGAGGTGAAAGAGTTACACATAAAGCCACTTCATTAGTTAATTTATGAAACAATTTGTACAGAAATTCAACAATGACTTTTTATTTGCTCAATATCACATTGGTTTGTGTAAATAACAAATAGTAAAAAATTAATGTAAATAATAAAATGAACTTTACCTTGTCCAGTAGCTTGTCATCCATTTTACAAGAGAAGTCGTGCAGTATAGCCTCCTACAGCAAAAATATACCACAAAAACAATCATATCTAAACAATTTATTCGAATAGAAGACATTGAAATCTATTTGAAGTGTCTATACTCATATTGGTTTAACTTGATCATAAGTGAATTAAATTTTATAAAAACTAAAAAATATTGGAAGTGTTGAAATTCTTTTTAACTCAAAAACTCAAAATTGCCGGATTAATCATACAGAAAAAGCTAAGGGATAAGATCGAAAAAGACAGAATCTTCCAAGTACTTAAATTCACTCCAACTTTATTGTAACCGTTTTATAGATGAATTTCAGATTCTTGTTAGATAGTGGACTGGCATTGTTTAGCTACTATATATGCTTACCCGACTAGTCTAGTATGGAGAATAGCACACTAGTCATTGCTATTGTTCTTATATATGCAACACGACACGTAAGCAGTGCAAGATGAACTAGTAATACCTATATAGAGATGAATTTTGGATAAGTTCAAACATACATATGTCACGAGCTGAAGTGGAATCTCTTGAATTCAAAATATTGGTTCTCATTTGAATATAAAAAAGCAGCAAGTATACTAGATAGCATATTATTCAAGTCTCCATATGAACATATAACTAAATATTGGCAATGAACAATATCTTAAAATGCCATAATCTTGCAGAAACATACTTTTAAGAAAAATTCCACTTCAATTTATAAGTAAAAAGAAATTTTAAAAATAACAACGCGATTTTGAGGATACCCATCTCTTCGTACCCAAATAGTCGCTAGTACACTACATTATATACTATATTATTCTGCATCAATAAATCATATAGAACTTATTTTAGCAAGAAAAATTGGCTCTTCGATTTTATTTAAAATTGATCTTGAGATTTATAAATTTTGAAGATACCAACCTCTTGAGGTGGAAGGCTGACTGAGTCTACCAGCATTCCAACGTAATCTTGAAGACTTTGGTAGTTACGCCACTGCATATCCAATGCATTATTTTTGCTTTCAATTGGAGCCATGTCCCTTTTTAATATCTAGAAGAATCATAAAATATACAACTGCATTGATTATAAATGTAAGAATAAATACAAATCCATGCAATGTATGTATGTTGGTTTAATGCATCTAGAACCGAACTTAGTCAAAGTAATACCAGAAATAAGTCGAATTTATAGAAATATAAACTTAACTTTGCAATCAGATCTCATGTAGAAAGTTATTTCACTTGTTGTAAATCAATTCAACTGTCCCGATCAATTCATTATTTTCGAAAATCTGAAGCTAAAAGTCTTGGACACGATATGAATTTTTTGTGTATTTCTCATGCATGAAACTTAGTTTGAAATAAATTCCTTATACCAAAATTTACAGCATAGATTAAAATTCTTACCTCTAAAGGCCTTCCGTGAGCCCCGAGCCACCCCTCCATTACTGCCAGCTGGTCATCAATGTCTTCCAGGATACTTACTAGTTTTTGGGCACAATCTGAGGCTTCTGACCATGCAATAAGCTGAGGAATTGTGCTACCTTCCAATACCTAAAATCACAAAATTTAAATATAACAAATTCAATTTCAACGATTTTCGCTTGTAACAAATAAATAAGAAGTTATATTGCGCCTACACTCAAATTTTGAGATGTAACCAGATAAATCTTTCACATCCAAGTTCTACAGTGTATAATTGAGTCTGAATGTTGTCATTATTTAAATAAAGGTTAGTTATTGACCAAGGAAGCTTGGAAAAAGAAATGCTGCATGTAAAAAAATAGCGATTGTAAAAATCAGTAAGAGAAAGAGAGAAAAATAATAATATTAATACATACAAGAAAATGAATGAAATCGATTATTACTTTTGGCTGAATTATGGTGAGCAATTTTAGCGAGAAATGAATAGTGAATATCAATGTATAAATCCAAGAGTTCAGTTTAACAGTTCAGGCACAGATCTCTTACAAATCATGGGTTATATTTTATAGTGTATTGTGTGCACATAAGCATGGCATTGAATTTAGCATGAAAGAATCAATGTTAAGAAATAATAACTTCATTTTCAAATTAACCTACCACTGAAATGAAATTATATAATTTAGAAAATACAATTCCTAGGCACTCTATTTGAATAAACCAAATATCAGCCAGTATTTATCAACACATTTAATATGTATCTAGCTTCAATTTAAAAACATATCATTTGCTGAATCAGTAATTATAAGCAAAGTAACATTTTCATGAATGATAATAATATAAAAAACTAAATGAAATTTGATTTTCATTAGAACATAGCGCCACTGTCAATGCTTTTTGGTAGAATATTTTTCCAGTGCATTTTCTAATATAGAACTTAGAAGTTATATATAAACGAACCTCGAGTTCTTTAGAAAGAAAGAGTTGTAAGCCATCTCTGCCTTTTTCTTTCCATCCGAGTCGTTGTAATATGATTTCACCTTTTTCGAGTTGATCCCCTGTAGATGATGGATCCTCAGAAGATGACGCAATTCGTCTTCGGCCAGTTTTACTCTTCTTTTCTGGGCTATTACTTTTCTGAAAAATTATATGATTATATGCATGTATATTACTTAGTAAAGAAATGCAAGGAATATTAAAGTATAAAAATTTTGTAGTAGCAAAGTATGTAAGCATATATTTTTTACATTCATATGCCATTAGATATTGTATACATGTTTATTTTGAAAAATCTTGTAATTGGGATAAATCTACAATTTGTAAAATTATGAATAATTTTATGCTTAAAGTTATATTTTATGAATACATACATTGTGCATACATGTATGCAATGTATGCACGTATATTCTGTATACACGTATATTCTGCGTGCATCTAAGTTTTGAAAACATGTATATCTGTCCACTTGCATGTTATGCGCACCGACAATTTGTATGCTTGTGAATTTAATAAATATCATACTTTATATGCGTTTATATTGAACAAATGTACATTTTGAATACAGCAATATTTCAAACACATCTTTATTCTGTATCCATTTTAATTTTATTTACATGCATACAATCATCCACACATGTATGTATGTACCTATTTATTTCTTTTTATATTCAATATATTTATTATTTTAATTTATATCGTATGTAATTCATTTCATTGTATCTTGCATATTTTTAATCTAATATATTTATAAATAAATGTGCATTAAATAGAACAAAAATCATTTCATGCCTTCAAAGATTCTTCCGTTACACTCTTTAGAAGACTGTAAAGCTTTTCGTACTTAGAATTGAATCCCTCGTAATTAGCTATAATATCCAGCTCCCGCGCAGGCCCTAATAGCATCTCAGATACCTTGTCACCTTGTAAAAGTACCCTGTACAGGCTCAATATCACCCAAAGAACTTCCTGTACATAACATAAAAGATTTTGTATACAATAATCTTCGGATAAAACTAATAAATAGATCAAATAATTCGTCCTATCTGAAAATCTGAAGCAAAACTTGGACATATTGTGTTTATTCGTTATAAATGAAAAGTTGTAAAAAACGAATTTGTAATATCCGAAAATCTGAAATTGGCACAAGTGATTTTTTTGTCCCTTACGAGCGAAAACTCATTAAACGCAAATGTATTATATCTGATCAAACATGCTACATGTAAAAGCAATGAAATTCTGCACCTTGCAAAGAGTTGAAGATTGAGTGGACCACAAAAGAGTACCGCCTCCTTCAAAGGACCCCTCAAAACACAACTGAAATTGGGCACTCTCAGATTTTGACCAATCAGCTATCTTCAGAGCTGAGATTGGCCAACTGCCATGCAAATAGGCTGCCATACCACTTTCGCTCTCCTGCAGAGAAGAGAAAACTGTTCCATATGATTGTTCTAGAGTAAAAACAACTGCGACATGAATAAATATCAATAATACTAGTAATCTATACATTGGACTCAAACCTCCGGTATTCCGGTAAGGTTCGGATGTAACAAATTTCCTTTTAACGAATTACCGCTTATGACGAATAAACGAAACAACCACATTGCATTAGGTTCAGCGTCAGATTTCGAAGAGAATGACTTAGTTTTGTGGCACCGATAGGTTCGTTATATCTAAAGTTTACTGTATTCAAAAAGTCGTGTATCGTGGAAGAAAAAATTGAATTAAAATTGCTTTTGAAAAGGAACTGTTTTCCAAAAATAAGTAATAGCTTGATCATTTAAATCATCGCAGGTGGTATCATAAGCATAGATATTTACATAAGCAGTTTTTCGTTAAAATTGTTCTGTGAAAACCTGCACAGCAGGACCGATAGATGATTCATATACAGTTCCACTTCGCTTAACACTGCCACTCGGATGTACATGCTCTTCCAGAGTGATAGCAATTGCACAGGGATGGCTACTCTTTGCGCTACTATCTGCCCTCCTACGAACTGGTGCTACCAGCAAAACCTGGACAAAACAGATGCAATAGTTAGCTGCTTCAAGCGATCTATTTTTTCTTCAAAAAATAATTCTTAATGCCATTTTAAACTCAGAAAGAATCCCCCAAAGATCAGAAAATGACTTGCTAAGATGGGGAATATTGACTGACCGTTTCTTGGAGACCAATTTCTTGCATTACTACCTTGATATTTTGGTTTCTCTTTAAATCTTTTCCATGATGGTGACTCTTAAAATACAAATGGGTACCATCGAAAAGTTACATGACTGACTTGAAAGGTCAATTGAAATTAGCTACAGTTGATATTCCATGAATGGATGGTCTACCAAATGATATATTTTACAAAACCCTATACTCCATCGACCTCCATTTGCTGGGATGTATATTGATATCTCTATTCTGATATATTCGATTAACTGATATTTTTCGTGTAACCGAGAGTATCAGTTAATGGATATCAACAGTATTTATTTAATAGATTTATTTTAAATAGATCGTCTTTGACGAACAGTATCAAAATTCATTGAAAAATAGTGTTTTTCGATGGGTACCCAAAGGATATAATTTAACCTGAATACAACCCAGATATTGTAATCGAACAAACAGCCTTACAGCATCCTAACTTAAGTGCTTTACATAACTCAAAAACTGCATTGCAAAATGATGTCATTGACAATTTATTAAGTTTTAGTATATGCTGAAATTGTGCAGAATTTGGAGATACAGAAAAAGAGAATAGGTAAGTCAATGCCAAAAAATCATTTAGGCCATTGCCTTACACACAGCATCATAATTATTCTTTACAGTATGATTTAGCGAAAATCGAATAATTTAAACGACACTTTAATTACATGGAAGCATTTTCTACAGGCACTTTTCACGGAAAAAACATATTGACATTTTTAATTGCTTTTAAGTTACTGAAATATGAGCGGGCAAATATAGATCCAATAATCAAATTAGAAGTTAAGTATGTCAAAGAGTGATATGCCAGCGTCTTTTGCATTCCATCATATGTCCTATCTCTTCCACTGGCAACAATATTTGGAAGGTATCAGTCTACAATTATAATAAATTTTCAATCTTTTTTATGGCTTGATGTTTTATTTCTCCGCTAGAAATACAAAGAAAAATTTATATTAACAGTAGCATATTTAAAAGTTTTTCCACTCCCTGAAAGGTTTTTTTTTGTTCTGATAAAATGTTTATGAAAAAAGTTATGATAGGCCAAAATATTTTGACATTAGAAAAAAGGGCAGAAGACGGTGGTAAAGTGAACCCTCATAAATTAGACACTTTGTATCTCCAGACACCTAAACAGGCTGGACAGCTGAAAAGAGGATTACTTCTCTTTCAATTATTGTTGGTCCTTCTACATCTGGATACCTTCTTAAGCTGGACATTTTAGCACTTGGCAATTAAGCATCCAGCTTAGGGGGTTCCATGCAATGGAAAAATGTTTCAAAATACCTCTATTCGAGCCCCAGCCATACCACTTCCTCTTGGTAGCAAACTCTCTATTTGGGCCACAATTAAGGCATTCATCGCAGCTGGACTCATTCCTGTACTCGATGCTCCATTATTAATTGAACCTTTTCGGGACCCAGTCCAATCTTTCTTCTGATCCGACGTATCATCATCCTTACGACCGCCACTCTTACCTTTCAATTTGGAAATTCATTGAAAAATGTTACATGCATACAACATGGACATTTTCTTAGTTGGAAAACTGAGAAACTAAAGAGATTTTTCAATGTATATCTTCAATGTACAATCTACAGCAAACTTCGATTATAATAAATATGTCGGAACCACCAAATTAATTGGTTGATTTGAAATTTGGTAAAGCTGAACTTGGCATAAAATGGCCTTTTCGTTTTTTTCGAAGTTACTACGTTCAATTAAATCTGAAATTTATTACATATTTATGTATCATGTTGATAAGCTTATATGTTAAAGTAGATATGTATACATGATAGTATCTGAAACCAGAATCAAATTCCCATAAATAGTGAAGATTTCTTTCTTCTAATAGTATATTATATTTTGATACTGCTCTAACCATAAATTTATGATACATCAACAATTTATTACATTCGTACGGATCGGGCATTTTCAGCTTAAATCTGATTCTAAATAGACTAAGTGCGTCAACATATTTATATGTTGATGCAGGTATGTGCTAGTCTATACCTTTTGTAACTAGTGCTTATGCATAGTATTAAATTAGCATAACACATTACAGTACAATAGCATACATATATGCCTCCCTATAAATATTAAAGCTTATACAGCTTATGAATAATATACTTTACGTCTCTATGCATATATACATCTACAAAGCTGAACACAAACAGCACTAGGGTATGCCGAGTCAATATATTATCATTTAAATAATATCTAAACATTAGGTATTTCAGGAAAATTTCATATTTTGCAAAATTTTTATGTAATCACATTTAAACCAGTAGCTTACAGACTACTCAGAAGAAGAAAATTTGCTATGAACTAAATAATACTTTGCTTTACCTTCATTTTTCCGGTCAAGCCTGGAAACATCAGGTATAGAATATCCTGTTCTTGCGAACCGGGTGCTAGGTCCATTTGCTGAACGCTTTTTATTCGATTTGCTGCTCTTTGATATTTGCTCAGGGTCAACATTTCCGTTACTGTAGCAATAAAAAAATTCGATAACGTGATAAAACCAAATAAATGAACAAAGTAATGAGTAAGAAACATATTACTAGAACTAAGCAATTCAATTTAAATGCTATTGACTAAATATCACAAAAAAGATAACATTTAAAAAAATATAGATAAAAAATGAAGGCTCAGAAACCTTTCAGAAGTTTCTACAGTGTACTTCATGAATGAAAATAAAAATTATGAAGATGAAAAAATCAGACCCAGATCTAGTATTGCAGATCAAATGCAAGTGATTTTAAATTGTTTTAAATTCCAATTATCAATCACCCAGACTGTTCATTAGTACAGTTTGTAGATAAGAAAAAATTTGGGTCCTGTGAATAAAAGTCAAGAGTTCTCCGACTATCCAACGAAATTACTAATCTACCATTGAAACAACTTCGTTTCTATGACTGCTTCAAAGGTAAATTGAATATTTTTCTTGACTTGAATTATACAAATATAGCTTTTTGAGTAATTTTTTGGAAATATTTGTAAAATAGAGTGCAAGCTATATAGAATTACTTTAGATTTAATGCCTCAAAAGATATTCAGTGTTGCTCAAGTCTTTAATACTATGAAGAAAATCTTACGCAACTACAAGCTTCCCGAAAAAAACCATTATAAAATTATTTAATGATATGCTCAGTTTAATTGAGTGGATGGCAAGAAAATATATCTCTAGTGGATGGCGAGAAAATTTATCTTGAGTGGATGGCGAGAAAATTTATCTTCAGTGGATTTTGTTTTTTGCAAGTCGTAATTCGATTTAATTTTTTTGACAACATCGAAGAGATTTGAATGATGTAAAAGAATTACTTTCTCATGATGAAGCCAGATATCACATAGTTCGGTTACTATTATCTATTTCTGAGTGTGTCAAAAGTTATTAATGAAATTCTCTTTCGCAGTTTCTAGATTTCTGCTCCAATCTGCCCGTAACTTTTTTTTAATTTTTTTGGTTAGTATCATGCAGGACAATTTTTACAGTTAAAATATATTTAATTTTACATTTTCTGGTGGCTGGATAAGGCAATGTAGTAGATATGTTGATATGATCAATACCAGACTATTGGTGTAGTTGCAATTAAAGTTCTTTTATGCCATGCGACTACCCTGATTAAAGAAATCTATAGAGGTTGGCATTAATGCCAAATAGAAGACAAATAAGAATAATATGGAATTAGTTTGTGTAATTGTTGACCACGATGATGTGGAGCTTTCTGGTAGGATTCTTACTAATGAACTCTACTAATGAAATTTTAAAAGATGATAAAACCTCAGTTTTAGAAGATTTTTTAAATGCAATAAAAAAAATTACAACTCAAATGTACTTATAAAGATATGCCAGAAGTGAATGCCACTACAAGAGTTTGGCCAATATCAAAAGTTCAGCTGTCCTATTGGCATACTAGAAAGGTGATAAAAAGGTGCTTGCCTAGATATGCAAATGCTACCAAGTATTTTTTAAATGTACTGCTTGAAGAGCTTCCATTTGTTAATTTAGACCTCAAACCAAAAATAATCTATAGCCCATGTGAGTTTAAATGTAGATTTATGCCTTTCATTTCACCAAAAAAAGAGATTAGAGATATTCAATGAACACTTTAATTGTCATGATTATGTTCCAAACATATTTGGACACTGCAATAGTGGTGAAATTATAAGAGAAACATTAGCATTTGAAATTTATCATTAATGTGAGAATAACAACCTACCATATGTTTGGGTACATTTGTGACTAAACTGGTAAAACACCAAACAATTGTCATTCCAGGAAGGATCATGCTGCAAATCTTTTTTCCGTTTGCACACTGCAATGATTTTAGAGTCACATTAGAGCCAACTAAAACAAAGATATCTCCATCATTTTATTTAATCCAGAGTTAACCTTGTTGGGATTATAATTAAAAAATTACAGCCAAACTACAATTTAAAATTTTAGTTGTTTTGCCAAAAGCAATGCATTTCAAGTTTACGTTCATAGCAGAGAGAACTTAGAACAACAACAACAGCTTGAAAACTGCAAGAAAGAAATTTGTTTTTACAGATATATCACAGTGTACATGTACATACAAATCCTACTCACCGAGTCACTATTTAATGTGTACGAACATTGTATTTGGTGATAAAGTTGAAGCTATAAAGCAAAGTAAAACAGCTCATGTTAAAATTTGACAAAATTGCTCAATTGTAGCAAGAAAAACTTTAATTTTATTGCCAAACTCATTAAACTATGAATGCTTGGAATTTCTTATCTGATATATTAAACAACATTTCAGAATTAAAGATTACATGACAAAGTACTACTAGAACAAATTTGTTGTTTAGTCTAGACAATGGATTTGTTGCTTTGAATGCAAATTTGTTTTTTCACTACAGTACATGTAGTTGCATAATGATTGCTAATAAAATTAAATTGCAATAAAGTACAGTCATATCCAAACTGTAACTGCAACGTAGTTCAACTGCTGCTTTGTTTCAACGTTTTTGGGGTTAGAGGAGTTTTTCTAACTTGGTATCACAATATTAAATATTATAAATGTATATACAGCAAGACTCAGTATAAAATCAAGATGTATTTACACAACATAAATTGTGTTGCTGGAAGTG